>WSFP011391590.1:0-27581 GCA_009831015.1 Picea engelmannii | reverse complement strand
TTGGAGTGTGGTTGAGGGTTTACGGTTGAGACACAATGTTATCAATATAGGTTGGGTTTGCATGAAAATGAGGGTTTGAAGCATGGTTAATGTTAGGTGATTTATATGTAATAAAAAGACACTAAACTACCCTCAATTAAATTATCAACCTGGGGTAAGTAAACTTAGAGTTGTAGCAAAATATATGCCAAAGGTAGAAGGCTGGTAGGAGTATAGTCTAATTAAGGAAGGCATCTATCTAAGGCTAATATACTCAAGAAAAAATATCTAATGAGAAAACCCTACTAAGCAACTTGAAGCTAGGTAACCTAAGTACTTTTGGGCCAAGGATCGATGGATAGTTCCTAAGAAAGCAAATGAAAACTCTGTGTAAAGAAAACTAGTTTAACAATAAGCAAAAACAAACTACTAAGCATAATAAGCAAATGACAAAAGAAAAATTCTTTAACTTGCCAACCTACATTCAAGGAGCAACTACCCTATGAAAGAAAATAAATAAGCAAGTAAGCAAAAGCACCTATCTAACCTATTAAAGCAAATAGACAAGTAAGAAAGACACCTAACTAACCTACTAAAGAAAAAGACAAGTAAACAAAGACAACTATCTATCCTACTAAAGAAAATATACAAGTAAGCAAAGACTTCTCATTGAACAACTATCTAGCCTAAGAGGCAAGTGAACTAAATGCCTAATGCAAAACTATTTCTCTTGCATGAAAGGAAATCTAAATGCTCAATGCAATGCATGAAAGGAAATCTAGTCTATTGAAAGAAAGAAAGACTAACAACTAATTCTTGAGAAAACTTCTATCTAATCTATCAAAGAAAAGTCTATCTATCCTACAACAACAAATAAGACTATTTCCTAATCTATGAAAGCAAGAAACTATATCTATGAAAGCAGGAAAACTATTCTTTTAACTTATGACAATTCAAATATAATGTTGGTGGTTGTGTGAATGCCTTTGGTGGTGACAGATGATATCTCGATGACACTTGACAACAAAGGACAATTCCAATGGTATAAGCTCAACACTAATCTCGATGGCAAAATGAAAGGTGTGGAGTAAACAATCCAATGAAAACTTAGCCATGATAAAAGTAATATTAAATACCTTGCATATTCATGTATAAACCATCAACACCATAACGAGATCATCATTATTTAACTAAGAAATTTAATTGCATTTTAATCTATGAAAGGAAATTGCGTGAAATAAAACTATACTAGGTCTATTTTAACCATTCAACTATGATAAGAAAATGAACTAAAAACATAAATTAAACTATGATATTAAGAAGTAAATTGACAATTACATTAACCAATAACTAAGTGAATGAAATCTATGTAAAACTAAGATAAGCAAACTATAAAAACTGGAAGTAAATCTATCCATCCATCAAAATCCTTGTCAAAGGAAACCCAAATAAAACTCTATTTTATAAAAAACTTTGTTTTCAACATGATTATAAAACCATAAATCAAAGTATAATTTTAACATCTAAATGCACATGAGGTTAATATAGAGACTTTCTGATTGCACACATAGTTAGTATAGAGACTTGCAAGCCTTTTCTAATCTACAAAATCAACACATGCTAACACATATCATCATCTAACCTGCAAAAGAGAAGTAAAACAGTAAGCTACAACAAGCTAAATAATTAAATAAAAACATGCATATACCGGAAGTAAGAAAGAGCAATTTAAATTAAGAAATGCATAAATAAACATAAGAACAATCATAGACTGCTGGTGGGCCCCCCAACAAGTCGTGGCTACCTCCTACAAGCACACCACGAACTTCAACAGGCCAAATTCACCATGAAAGCTTGAAAACGCAGTTCTGGCACAATTCTGGCAATATAAAACTAAAAACAGAGCAAACTCGTTTTTTCTGGCAATTCTAATGCTTATGCTACTTGGTTCTTCTACTTAACAATCATCTGACCACCTCAGTGGTATTTATAACATTTACAAACCAAGTGGTCGACCACAGGAGGGTCGAACCACTTCTAATTTCGGCAAAATACAATAAATGATGTCATAACTAACAAAACAGAGCAAGCCAATAATCACCTTCTTTGGACAACTGAAATTGAGTTGTCTTGAGCTTAGTAGCTAGAGGGGGCGATCATGAAGAAAACCCATGTGCCCGATTTGTCCATCACTGGCCGCAAATGCCATAACCGCCAACTCGCCTTGCGTTTTTGTGCAATACTGGGTGCTGGAACGAGTGCCGAATCGGGTACTGGAATGAGTGCTGGAACGAGTGCCAGATCAAGTGCCAGAACTGGAAACATGGTGCGTTTTTCCCTATAGCAGCAGAAAAACACGAATTAACTCTTGGAAATCATAGAACACGATGAATTAAACTAGATTTAATAATTGAACGTGAATTACACATACCTTATGGCGATCATACCGATTTACCATAAAATTCTTCAAAAAGATCCTTCAAAATGTGCAAAACATAGATGTACATGCAGCAAAAATGTATAACGACCATCATAAAAATGATCATATCTCTGACCCAACATTACCCCCACACTTATGATTTTGCAGGTCCCACTGCAAACAAAAAGAAGTTACCCCTCGTGACTAGGCTTGCTGAGGAGGATCAGCTTTGGAAGCCTCTCCTTCTTGCTGTGTAGACTTAGCCTTGTGCATTTTTTGTTGCTTTAATTGTGCTCTGAGGCTGCGGTTAGATTTAGTCATTTCATCGAACAATCGTTGAAGAGAGTTAACTTTTGTTTCAAGGACTGCATTGTCATGATGAAGGTGTTTATCTATTGTCTTCCTCTCTTCCAACTGTTGGAGAAGATGATGATTTTATTTTTGTAACTGCTCTATGGTTGGGACAGAATCGCTGATCTCTGAGGAAGACTTAGATCCTTTGTGGAATGTGGACAATTGATCAGTTTTAGGATCTAGAGTGGGCATAGGTGAAGTAGGAGTGATGGGAGATCAGAAAGGTGAGGTAGGTTCTGATTTTGTTTTCCTTAGTGGCTCTAATCCATCTGCAGAGACTTCCCTAAGTTTCTTATGAGGGCTCTCAAGGTCGAAGGACACTTGGATGGGATCCGAAGCAGGTGGAGGTTTTGCATAAGGCTTGGTTCTTGTGCTCCGGGTACTCTTCCGAAAGGGTCCCTTACCAAATAGGTTGGCTCCCCTCTTGTTTGTAGGAATGATGGGAAAGTCTTGCTGCATTACTTCTTGAATCTTTTTAGGTGTAGGATCAAGAGAGAGCGAAGGCATTGGGGGGTCAACAATGGGCTTCTTTTGGTCTTTGCTCTTGGTCTTTTTACCCAATGAAGAAGTAGGGATATCAACAAGATTTTAGTATTGTTCCGGGAAAGAGAGGGTTTGTGCAAGGGAGTTTGGGGTTCTTGGAGAGCGAGGCTTGGATGGAGAGATAGTTTTTAGGCTAAGTGGATTTGTTCCGGTCTTAACTGTCAAGTGGGGGTTTGCAAATTGGTAGATAAAGGCATCCCAATTTTGCTCCTGCTTCTCTAGTTCGGTAAGAACGAGGAGTTTGATGAAACCGTGGTGGAAGAGACTATTGTGGGGGTTAGTCACATTTTTCCTCACTTGAGAGGACATCTTCTCCAAGCTTTTGAGAAAATAAAAGGGAAAGTTCAAGGGTTTTTTGAACAGAAAATGAGCCAACAATCTAAAGTGACAAGCTTTGAAGGTGGAGTATCTACCTTCACATGTAATTAACCTTGTGATGACGATGAGTGGGTTAACCAATTTTGGATTTTTCCACTCCTTATCATACCCTTTCGCTCCTGAAATGCTCTCAAATTCGGGCTTAAACACCCTGTTGTAACTTGAGCGCGACAATTGATGATTTTTAAACCATCTATCTCCCATTCTTGGGAGCTTTGTTGCAGCAAAAATGGACTCTTCTATGACTTCAAAGATAAGAGACCCTACATGTGTTGTCTTACCATCAAAACCAACTGCAAATTGCATAGAGAGGTCGTCATCATGGCCCTGCAAGCTAGACATAAATGGCCCCCAACCAACACACAAAAACACTTCTCTGCACTGTGCGAATTCTGGAATGGAAAACAAGTCTACATAGGAGGAGGGTTCGTATCTCTTGGGCATTGTGACAAAGGTTAAATTCACCAAGCAAGGGAGAAATCGAGCCAAGCAATGACACAGATTTAGCACAGGCCGAATGTGTTTTTGGACAAAGGACGAGATGGCAGAGGTTGGGCGTGATTTCTTAACGCAGAGGAGAGCAAATGAGATAATAGCGTGCCCAACCCAATTTTGGATGCTCTTATGGTGGAGTACGTTTCCCACATGTGCACGCAAGATGCCATGTGTGAAGAATTCGAATTCAAAGGCTCGATTTGGAGCAATGTACTGGTGCGTAATTTAGATAAATGTCCAAGTCTTTTGACTTAGACATTTGATCATAACCATATGAAGCATCTTTTAATCAATGCCTACAACCAATTTAATTGAATGTAATTGGTTTCTAGTTACCTGGAATCTAGGACAGTTACTAGTGTGTATGGCACTTCGTTTGCCACTTCAAATGACATCTCATACGACACCTCATCTGATACCTCATACGGTACTTCATCCGGTATCCCTGTGTTAAGTGTATTTTCACCTCTTATAATGGATAGCCTGCAAATTTGAAGTGTTTTTGACAACCACAATAGTTTATGAGTAGGGGCATAATGCTTCATGCTCATTCAATCTTCTTGCATATGACATATAATGTCAAAAACCTATAATGAATGAGTTATAGAAAGCATAAAAATGTATTGTCAAACCTACAATATGCAGCTTGTAATGAACGATAAACCAATAAAGAGTGGTCTGTTAAGTATGTGTTCAGTAATTTATAGCGCACATGAGTTTAGCACTTCAAGATAAAATGACTGCTGATGTAATAACCTGTATCATGGTAATAATACAAAAATTCTTGCAAAGACTCATTTCTCTAGGTAATGATCATTTGTCAGCTCATGAACCCCTCCCCCACACTTAAGTGTTGTGACACCTCACAATCAAAAGTATAGGAAACTAGTCAGTATCCCCCAATAGCCGAAGATTTATAGTATGACAAGTGTAAAGATGAAATTTCACAGATTGGTCTGACGAGACAGTTAGAAGAAGGCCCCACCTATAGGATAAGAGATCCTATATATAGATAAGAAGAGGTAGGCAAGAGAGTTTCAAGATAGTCTTAGAGTCATTTCCCAATGGAAATTTGATGAGATTCATTAACCTTAGCTTAACCACACATACTCCATGTCATCTTTGTCTGCAAGTAATGCCGTACCTCATGACAAGTTAAAATTTATTATTTATTTTTGTCAGATCATCATCCTCACTAAGTAGAATGCCCCGCTTCCAACAAGCCTCTTCAGTACTCCAGTAGGTTTACCTAGTCATACCACAGGCCGGTACCCGCTGCCAGCAGAACTGTTCAGTATCGCGATGGGTTAGCCTCTTAAACCCTGAAAGACTGGTCCTCCATCCTTTAAGATTTTAGTATAATATTGCTTATGCAAGAATATGGGGGAAGAACTCTGAAACAACTTTTATTTCTTTTTATTTTTAATTGGGATGGTATTTATGTTAGAGGATGACTTTCCGTTATATTGTTTAGTGGTTGTCCTGATGTAAGGGGTACTTAAGCAGACGTGGCCTTATCTAAATATATGATATAATCAAGTTATTTAGTGTGTGGTGGATGGTACCATTGAGAAAGAACAAAAAGGTATCTCTAGGCTCAACTCACTTTCTTCTTTTGTAATTATTGTGATGTTTCCATGACTAATTGCTAATTAGACCTCCTTGTTACTCTCTAATAAAGACACTTGACTCACTTACTCAAGTTTCTTGGAAAAACTGTATGAGAGACCTCTAGGTTTGATAGTTATGGTATCACTTCCTTATACAATGGTGAAGAGTTTCAAGAGAAACTGCTTTAGAATGCCTTAAAAAAATGAGAATGTTTGCAAAAATAGGGCTAACTACAGTAAGTCAATATTCATTTGATGCTTTAACAGACACACAATTCAAGTATAACAATGTTTTGAAGAAAGATCCTTGAAACTGTGTACTCTTGGTGAAATAAATACTTACAGAAATATCTAGAATTGCCTTATTAACAAAATTCAAAAACTATTTACATATATACAGTAGGAAATCTTTAAAAAAAAATTAAAGAACAAGGGGGGACTTCCCCATCTACTAAGGCCAATGCCTTTTCAGCTGTCATGACCTATAGAAAATCTTCTCTGGAAATGGGCTTATGATAAAATTTAAGTCGGTGTCCATTTACCACAAAGGAGACTTGTCCATCGTCAATTGTTTTAATTTTTACAGCTCCATTGTCATATACAGTGTCTACCTCGTAAGGGCCCAACCAATGGGTGGTAAGTTTTCCTTTGAAGGTTTTGAATCGGGAATCAAACAACAGATCCCAATCACCAGGTTGGAAGTGCTTCTTCTTAATAAACTTGTCATGCCACTTGCTCCTTTGGTTTTGGACTAATATCGTCCGTTGGATGAAATCTTGTCTGATTTCATCCAACACATTCAACTGTAGGGCTCGTTGCTTTTGAGCTTCATCCAGGTTCAATCCTAACTCTGCGGCAATACGAAAGGTCCTTACTTGGAATTCTATAGGTAAAAGTACTTGTTTCCCGCACACTAGCTCATAAGGGGTATTCCAAGTGGTATTCCTCCAGGTAGTCTGGTATGTCCACAAAGCCTCTGGGAGCCTATCAGCCCAATCCTGGTAATGTAACTGAATAGTCTTGGTCAAGATGGATTCCAAAACTTTGTTTGTGGATTCTACCTATCCATTGGCTTGCGGGTGGTATGGAGAAGATTTACGGTGTTTAATCCCATATTTCTCTATTAGCTCTTTCATCATCTTGGAAGTAAATTGAGTGCCTTGGTCGGTAACAATTTCACGAGGGACACTGAAGTGGGTAAAGATGTCTTCATAGATAAATTCGACAACAGACTTCTCTGTGGCCCTGAATAGGGATTTTGCCTCTACCCATTTGGTGACATAGTCCGTACAAACCAAAATATAGTTCTTCCTACGAGACATGGGTGAAATTGGTCCTACAAAGTTGAGGGCCCATTTTTCAAAGGGTTCTATCATAACTTGGGCCTGTAAAGGCATTTCGTTAGATGACATAGGTCTCCCTATCCTTTGTAAACTATCACAACTTCTCACATACTTGGCAACATCTTTGAAAATGCTAGGCCAATAGTAACCTGAATGTAATACCTTATATGTTGTGCATTTGTCAGAGAAATGGCCACCACATGGTCCATCATGACAACTTCATAGTATATAAGGTGCCTCGTCCTTTCGGACACATCTACGAATAATTAAATCAGGACCTGTGCGAAAAATATCATGACCAACCCAAGAGTAATTAGCACTTTGTGTAATAATTTTCCTCTTTTCATAAGGTGACAAATGAGACGATAACTTCCTAGTGGCCAGATAGTTTTCCATATCCACAAACCATGGGGTATCGACAGAAAGGGAAAAAATATGCTCATCTGGGAAACTATCATCTACAGGGATGTCATCATCCTCATTTTTTATTCGGGAAAGAAAGTCAGGTACTACATTATATTTCCCAGGTTGGTCAAGCATAGTAATATTAAATTCTTGTAATAACAAGAGCCACCTAGTCACTCGGCCATTAGTTATAGGTTTGTTCACGAGGAACCTAATGGCGGAATGATCAGTGTGTACAAATACTTCATAACCTGTAATGTAATGAAAAAACTTGTTAATAGCATGAACAACTGCCAAGAACTCTTTCTTGGTGACTGTGTAGTTTAACTCGGTAGGGGACAAGTTCTTGCTTACAAAATAAATGGCATAGGATTGTTGGTCCTCTTTCTACCCTAATACCCCTCCTATTGCGCTGCCAGAGGCATCAATGGATATATGAAATGGGAGAGTCCAATTAGGCCCTCTAAGAACTGGTGTCATGGACAACTTAGCTTTCAGGGTTTCGAAGGTAGTTTGACACTACTCAGTCCAAACAAAATCAACATCTTTTATCAATAATCCGAACATAGGTGCAACAATATTTGTAAAATTTTCAATAAACCGCCGGTAATATCTGGCATGTCCAAGAAAGCTTCTCACCTCTTTCTAAGTCTTGGGGGATGAAAGTCTAATAATAACCTCAATCTTTGCAGGATCAAATTTTATTCCTTCAGATGAAACATGATGTCCTAGAACTACTCCTTCAGTTAACAACATTTTGCATTTTTCATGACTTAGGGATAGGTTCATTTCCTGGCATCTGATGAGGACTTTTTCTAAGTTGTCTAAGGCTTCTTGGTAAGTGTTTCCATAAACTGTGAATTCATCCATGTAGACCTCCACACAATCATGAATAAGATCGACAAATATCCCTAATACTGCTCGTTGAAATGTGGTAGGAGCATTACACAATCCGAATGGTGGGACCCTATAGACATAGGTGCCCCAAGGACAAGTAAAGGTAGTCTTGTCCTGGTCCTCGGGTGCTATAAGAATCTAGTTGTACCTGATGTAGCCATCTAGAAAGGAGAAATACTTCTTTCCAGACAAGGTATCTAGAACTTGGTCAATGAAAGGAAGAGTAAAGTAGTCTTTTAGAGTGGCCTTGATGAGTTCCCAGAAATCAACACAGATTCTCCATTTCCTGGTCACTTTCTTTGGAACCACTACAAGCAGGGATACCCACTTACTGTCGGAGATGGGATAGATAAATCCGACATTTAACAACTTTTGAATCTCCTCCTTGACTATGTCTTTGAGTGCTGGTTTCATCCTTCTCTGGGGTTGCCTAACAGGTGTTACTTCCCCCTGGGTATATATGTGATGGATGCATGTGCCAGGGTGTATACCCTTCATGTCAATGTATTCCCAGGAAAATGCTCTCGTTTGTTCTTTAAGGATATCTACTAACTGTTTCTGTTGGTCTGTATCTAGCCCGAAGTTTATATGTAAAAATTTCCCTGGACTAATCTCATAGGGCATAGTATAAGACATGGCAGAATCATCTATTTCAAAAATAAAATATGTCGAAGACAAAATGGATGGGTCTAATTGTTCTTGAAATTATTCCCCAAACATGTACTCAAATTGGGGAAAAGACTGTGGAAAATCCACACATGTAATAGCAGAAATGAATTGGTTTAGCACATTTTTTGTTGTGTGCTCCTGAAGTGCCCTTGCACGGTCACTTGGAAATACGGGTTCTTCCCAGTCTTTGTTCTTGTATGGACATTCAAGCCACCATAGATTCTCCATAATAGGTTGAGTTGGAGGGTAAATGGTGAACTTCTGGATAGAGAGACCATTTGAGATGGTCATTTCTCCTTCTCTATAGCCAATAAATGCATTGGCTGTGGCTAGCCAAGGTCTTCCCAAAATAATGGGATGGCCTCTGGAAGGATCCTTTGAATGAATGAAAATAAAATCTACGGGGTACTCCCATGAGGCTAAAGTAACCATGACATCATCTAAAATCCCTTCAGGTATAACCCTAGTTTTATCTGCTAATTTCAAAATGGTTGGGGTAGGCCGAATAATAGGTTGTAACTGTAATTGTTCCAAGGTAGTAGCGGTCATAACATTGATGGCTACCCCTAGGTCTATGAGAGTGTTTCCAATGGAGACCTTATTAATGGTTATGGTCACTACGGGGTTTCCTGGATTCCCATATTTTTCTAGCTTTGGCTGCTCTGATATGTATTCGGAAATTCCTCCTACCAAATGTACTGTAGGAGGGTCCTTCTTCTTCCTACCTGGCTTCTTAATACACAATTCTTTGACTACCTTACTATAGATTGGAATGTCTTTAATGGCTTGAAGTAAGGGAATCTTGACACAAATATTTTTCAATTCATTAAGAATATCAAATTCCGGTCGGGTGGTAGGTTTCTCGATTACCAATCGGTTTGGATAAGGAGAGACCTTCGTAATTTGTGAAGGTTCATTTTGGGGAAGCTTGGGTTCTTGATTTTTTGGGATAATAACATCTTCCCACCTAGTGTCATCCATGGGTTGTTTGGTGGTTTCTTCTTCTTCTTCTTCCTAGATGACTACTAAAGGTCTCTGCCTATCTAGAAATTTTCTCGATCTTAGTTGAATTTCCTGTAATGGAACATGAGTAATAACATATGTCGGGAAGGCCTGCATCTCAACGTTGTTAAGAGGTTGAGGGGGATTATTATTGGGGTTCGTCACTGGCTGTGCCGGTAATAGTGTCAGTTCAGGGAGCTTGCATTTTGAAATTGTAGCGGTTGTTGTTGTGGGATAGGAGGCAAAGGTGGTGGAACAAATCCTGGCAGAAGCTGCAAAGTGTTTGATGGGAATTGAGGATAAGGATGGTTGGACATAGGGATAGGTGGAGCTTGAGGGTTTCCTAGATTTTGTCCTCCTCTCCATCCTTGAATCCAAGGATGTTGGTACTGAGTAGACCATTTTTACCAACTTGGTGAGTTCCACTGTTGTTGTTGATAATAGGGTGGAACTTGAGACTGTAGATCCAGGTATGTGGCTTGATTCCTAGGCTGCCATGGCCTCCTAGGTGCATAAGAAGACTCCCCAGGATCCCCACTCCTATAGATGGATAATAAATCGGGCAATGATGGACATTTTTTAGTCACATGGTCTTCTGTACATAAGCCACAAACTGAAATGTTATCTAATGGGCACTCCCTTGAGGAATGATTCCTCCTGCATCTTGGGCAACATATGCTCATTGCTGCATTTTACTCCTCCTGTTTCTTTTTTACTTTAAGGGTATCCAACTGGGAACCTATTGTGCTTAAGATGTCGGTCTTAAATTTTTCTAAAATGTTCCCTATATCTGATCTCGTGATACCACCTGAACCAACTGGTTTTAAGCTTCTATTGTAAGGGTCCCAAACATTATTTCTTGTTTTGGCTCTACTTCTTGAGTAGTTTTTACACATTTCACATATTTCAACAAATGGTTTATGAGAAATATCACCTAATGCCATCAGGTTAAGTATCTCTAAATATTCTTCTAAAATTCCCTTAAGGAAAAGAGCCCTAACTGCATCCTCTGGGAGGTCATGGTATTTTGACTTTTGGGAGATATAACCAAATCTTTCAATATAATCTTTGAGGGTCTCATATTCTAATTGTTAGATTTTAAAAATGTCATTAGGAGACTCTTTGGTATTGCAGTAGTCTTGGTACTTCTTGAGAAATATGTCTTTCATGGCTTCCCAAGACCTAATACTGGATTCTCCCAACCCCATGAACCATCTTAGTGCAGATTCTTTGAGGGTGGCAGGAAAGAGTTTTAATTTCTGGGTATCTTGAACGTAGTTGTAGTTCCTACACAAGATGTCAAATTCAAATAGGAAGGTGTCTGGTCTTCACTGTTTTTACCATAAAAGGTAGGTAGTGCTGAGAGAGGAATATTCTTCATGTTGACATTCAGAGTGGTGTCCAAAATCGGAAATCCGAAGGTAGTTTCCAGTTTCTTCTTCCTCTCCGTGTCTTACATTGTTATGGTCCTCCTGATCATCCATATTGGCTTGATTTCCGAAAAGAGAGTACCTAGGTGGTTTTATCTTTGAAGAAAACAAGGTTTCCCTTTGATGGACAGGTCTTCCTATGGATTGGATGTCTGGGACTCTACTCGAGCCGGTTGAGACTATTGGTGCCAAAATTTCTGTGTCAATTTGAGAGATGATTATATTGGCTGAACTACCAAACAAAAGTTTAGGGTCTATGATGTCCTTAAAATTAGGGTCCTCTGGTGGTGGTGTAAAAGCAAAGATTGTATTGTTTGGTTCTGTGGAAGACTCGAGTGGTCTTGCCTCCTGTCTTAATATGATTGATGCTTTAGTTTCTTGTTCTATAGTGCTCCATGTGTTAGTCCCTTCAGAGACTATTTTAGCTCTTTGAGTCGAGACAACTTCTGTTTTTCGGTATCGGTCGATGGATTTTATAAGCGGAGCGTTCCTTCCCCCAAAGAGATCGGAAGGAACCTTGGTTGAAAGGACTGATTTTGATTTAATGTATCTACCTTGTGGGTCTCTAGGCCTATTCATGAAAGAAAGAAAAAACAAAAAGAAAAAGCTACCATTTGATTCCTAGGTCTATTCATGAAAAATAAAAACAAAAAGAAAAACTACCATTGGGTTTGGGGGAACCTGCTATAGCAGATGTGCAAGTTATTACCTCTTGTCTTAAAGTTCCCCCACCACCAAACTAATGCTAAGGTCTAGAAATGGTCTAATTCCTAATTACTTCTTACCTTGAGACAACTCCCCGGAAACAACGCCAAAATGTTAGGTGATTTATATGTACTAAAAATACACTAAACTACCCTCAATTAAATTGTCAACCCGAGGTAAGTAAAATTAGAGTTGTAGCAAAATATATGCCAAAGGTAGAAGGATGGTAGGAGTATAGTCTAACTAAGGAAGGCAACTATCTAAGGCTAATCTACTCAAGAAAAACTATCTAATGAGAAAACCCTACTAAGCATCTTGAAGTTAGGTAACCTAAGTACTTTTGGGCCAAGGATCGATGGATAGTTCCTAAGAAAGCAAATGAAAACTCTGTGTAAAACAAACTAGTTTAACAATAAGCAAAAAGAAACTACTAAGCATAATAAGCAAATGACAAAAGCAAACTTCTTTAACTTGCCAACCTACATTCAATGAGAAACTACCCTATGAAAGCAAATAAATAAGCAAGTAAGAAAAATAACCTATCTAACCTATTAAAGCAAATAGACAAGTAAGCAAAGAAACCTAACTAACCTACTAAAGAAAAATACAAGTAAGCAAAGACAACTATCTATCCTACTAAAGCAAATAGACAAGTAAGCAAAGACTTCTCATTGAACAACTATCTAGCCTAAGAGGCAAGTGAACTAAATGCCTAATGCAAAACTATTTCTCTTGCATGAAAGGAAATCTAAATGCTCAATGCAATGCATGAAAGGAAATCTAGTCTATTGAAAGCAAGAAAGACTAACAACTAATTCTTGAGCAAACTGCTATCTAATCTATCAAATAAAAGTCTATCTATCCTACAACAACAAATAAGACTATTTCCTAAGCTATGAAAGCAAGAAACTATATCTATGAAAGTAGGAAAACTATTCTTTTAACTTATGAAAATTCAAATATAATGTTGGTGGTTGTGTGAATGCCTTCGGTGGTGACGGATGATATCTCGATGACACTTGACAACAAAGGACAATTCCAATGGTATAAGCTCAACACTAATCTCGATGGAAAAATGAAAGGTGTGGAGTAAACAATCCAATGAAAACTAAGCCATGATAAAAGTAATGTTAAATACCCTGCATATTCATGTATAAACCATCAACAACATAACGAGATCATCATTATTTAACTAAGAAATTTAATTTCATTTTAATCTATGAAAGGAAATTGCGTGAAATAAAACTATACTAGGTCTATTTTAACCATTCAACTATGATAAGAAAATGAATTAAAAACATAAATTAAACTATGATATTAAGAAGTAAATTGACAATTACATTAACCAATAACTAAGTGAATGAAATCTATGTAAAACTAAGATAAACAAACTATAAAATCTGGAAGTAAATCTATCCATCCATCAAAATCCTTGTCAAAGGAAACCCAAATAAAACTCTATTTTATAAAAAACTCTGTTTTCAACTTGATTATAAAACCATAAATCAAAGCATAATTTTAACATCTAAATGCACATGAGGTTAATATAGAGACTTTCTAATTGCACATAGAGTTAGTATAGAGACTTGCAAGCCTTTTCTAATCTACAAAATCAACACATGCTAACACATATCATCATCTAACCTGCAAAAGAGAAGTAAAACAATAAGCTACAACAAACTAATTAATTAAATAAAAACATGCATATACAGGAAGTAAGAAAGAGAAATTTAAATTAAGAAATATGTAAATAAACATAAGAACAATCACCAGACTACTGGTGCCCCCCCCAGCAAGTCGTGGCTACCTCCTTCAAGCACACCACGAACTTCAACAGACCAAATTCACCATGAAAGCTTGAAAACGTAGTTCTGGCACAATTATGGCAATATGAAACTAAAAACAGAGCAAAATCATTTTTCTAGCAATTCTAATGCTTATGCTACTTGGTTCTTCTACTTAAAAATCATCTGACCACCTCAGTGGTATTTATAACATTTACAAACCAAGTGGTTGACCACAGGAGGGTCAAACCACTTCTAATTTCGACAAAATACAATAAATGATGTCATAACTAACAAAACGGAGCAAGCCAATAATCACCTTCTTTGGACAACTGAAATCGAGTTGTCTTGAGCTTAGTAGTTGGAGGGGGTGATCATGAAGAAAACCCATGTGCCCGATTTGTCCATCACTGGATGCCAATGCCATAACCGCCAACTTGCCTTGCATTTTTGTGCAATACTGGGTGCTGGAATGAGTGCCGGATTGGGTACCGAAACGAGTGCCAGATCAAGTGCCAGAACTGGAAACATGGTGCATTTTTCCCTGCAACAACAAAAAAACATGAATTAACTCTTGGAAGTCATAGAACATGATGAATTAAACTAGATTTAATCATTAAACATGAATTAGACGTACCTTATGGCGATCATACCGATTTACCATAAAATTCTTCAAAAATATCCTTCAAAACGTGCAAAACATATATGTACATGCGGAAAAAATGTATAACAACAGTCATAAAAATGATCATATCTCGGGCCCAACAGTTAATGTAAGGGGCTCATATATTACATGAGTTCAGTAAGACATATTTATGAACCTAGTACATCGTTATGTTAGATATACTTGGATATTGGATGAGTAATGTTTCTATCAGATCAACTAGTTTGTGAGCAGATACAGAGTGATCAAACAATGACAAAGATTGAGACAATGACACAGATAGAGAGATCCACGAGTTGTATTAGGGAAAGGCGTGAATACCCATGTGTTACAGTATAGATAGGTCACGGATTTTCAGGAAAGTTTTGATGTTTGGTATAGGTTGGGATAGGATTTCAGTGACACTTGTTACAATGACAGAGTTGATTTAGTGACAGTGGCAGGCTGTCTACATTTGACATTTATACTTCATGGCTGTTTGGACGGGGCAAGGATAGGTGGTTGTAGCCACCTTTCGGTTGGAGCCAGAGAACGAGGGAGTTGGAGCTTCCTTCAGGTTGCAGCCTAAGAATTAGGGGGTTGGATCCTCCTTCTGGTTGGAGCCAAATAATTGGGGATTTGGAGCTTCCCTCAAGTTGGATCTTGAGAAACTAGGGGTTTGGAGCCTGATTCTAGTTGGAGCCAGATAATTGGAAGTTGGTGCTTCCTTGAATGTAATTATTTGACATATAAGAAAAGCATTCTGTAGTTTTCTCCTGCATTGGGTTTCCACATAAAATATTGGTGTATTGTGTATTGTGTGGATGTGTCTATTATTGTTGTTAATTTTTATTGTCTATATTGGTGATGGTTGTTAATTTTTATGATGAAATAATATATTTATGATGAACTGATGAACATTGTTGAATAAGTTAAAATAATATACTTTGAGGTTAAAATGATTAATAAGTGGTATAATTGCTCATTACTAATTCACCACCCCTCTCAGTAATCCAACATCAACTATATTCTCACCACTTCTTCCATCCTTTTTGCATATTCTAGTTGAATCTTTAGGATGATAACAATCTTCTCAATTTCTTCAAGGCTTCATGACATTTTTTCTTATGCATCACAATCCTCCTCTTCATATTTCTATAGTTTCCCCTTTTATTTCAAATTCTTTTTCTTAAGCATCATTATTTCACTTAAGGAACAAATAAGTTATTCTTCAATATCTACTACTGCATTTGTTTCGACATTTTTTCCCTCTTATAAATCCATCATTTCTTTCCCTTTGTATTCATTTTCCTAAGTATCAGTTTCCATTTCCATGTGTTCTCCCTAGATCTACCTTCCAATGGTTAGATTGTTTTTGAAGGAACTAGATTTGATACCAATTATTGAACACACACTTATATTGAAAGGGGCAGGGTGAATCAATATAAGACAATTTTTTACCTTTTCAAACATTCATCAACCATAAGAAAATAATCAGATATGAGATCTATTAACTACAGAACATGGAACACAACATTTACGTGGAAACCCTTTCGGGAGAAAACCACAAACATTCTCTTTATAATTATTTGTAGGCACCAAACTATTGTTATAAATATTTTTAGGAACCAACCTACTGGACACACCAATCCCCACCGGTACAAATCTTGGTAGGAACCAACCTACTCTTACAGATCTTTGTAGAAACCAATTACTGGAGACACCAATCCCCACCACTAAGCACCAAATTAGCAAGAGACAACAATATTTTTTTTTGAGCGGAACCAATATACTCTTGCAGATCCTCATAGACACCAAGCCCCACTGCTAAGTACCAACTTAGAAAGAGACACCAATCTCTGTGTGTGAGTTGCACCAACCTTCACCGAGTCTTCTTGCTACTTATATCTTCACCAAATATTCTTGTTGCTTCTTACTTTACCAGGTCTACTCACAACTTTTACCTTCACCGAGTTTTCTCAATACTTCTTCCTTTACCAAATCTGACCAAAATTTGAATTTCCAAATGGTAACTTTCTCAAAGCTTGTTGTTTTGGGACTCTTCCCAAGAATGAACTTGTACAACATGCCATGTATCTAATTTTGAAAATTTGATTATGAAATTGTGACTTGAGGTACTTCTATATGTCTCCTATGTTCTTAGAATTTTTCAGTCTAAAGAATCCTAGAAAACAAGTTATAGTGAAAATTTCAAGTTGACCTTTTTGAAATTGATCTTGGGACCATTCAAAAGCCTTAACTTCTAAAAACCATATATTGAAAAGTACAGTGAACCAAAATCTAAAAATTTTACATGTACAATAAGAATGCTTCTCTATCTCTGCAAAATTTCAATGTCTGAAACATCCCAGGAAATAAGTTATAGTGAAAGTTCCAAGATGACCTGTTTGAAATTGATTTCAGTAGCATTCAGGAACCCTAACTTCCACAGGTAATATCTCCAAAAGTGTAGTGAAAAATAATCTTAAATTTGTACCATATGTACATCAATATCTCTCCTCTTCCCATGCAAATTCTCAAGGTTTGAAACATCCCCAAAAATAAGTTATAGCAAAAGTTCCAAGCTGACCTATTTGAAACTAATTTCAAGATCGTTCAAGAACCTTATCTTCCACAGGAAATATATAATAAATTATAGAGAAAAACATCGAAAATGTGTACCACATGTACACCAACATCTCTCTTCTCTCGCTACAAAGTTTCAAGGTCTGAAATATCCCATAAAATAATTTATAGCAAAAGTGCCAAGATGACTTGTTTGAAACTAATTTTAGGAGCACTCAGGAACCCTAAATTCCATAGGGAATATCTTATAAATTATAGTGAATCTAAAATTTATACCACATGTACACCAAGATCTATCCTCCATGTCTTCCAAATTTCAAGGTTTGAAACGTCTTAGAAAAAAAGTTATCACGAAAATGCCAAGATGAATTGAAACAACTTTCACAATTCAATCTTTGCTAATGCATTTTTCACACACACACACACAAACACACACTTTCTCTCAATGATTTCTCTTTTTATACTTTTTCATAAACCTTCATGAAGGGAGATGTCAATTCATTAAATAATTAATTCCAAATACCATGGGAAAATACATACCCCAAACCCATGGGTTTGAAACCACCATTTCACATATTATTTTTTCACATGCACCCCTTTTTTAATATATATATATATATGACATCATTAATCCTTTGACATCAATGACAATAATTCCAACAGATATGGCATAACCTTCATAGTAATATTTTTAATGACACCCCTAGCTTTCCAAGGATTTTTTTTTTCAATAGATTTCAACAAGTTAAGGATAATTTATGGCATGCATAAAAACCCTTATTTCCTTTCATCTTCATTCTTTCCCCATCTTTGATCCATACTTCTTTGACTCTATTCACCCAATGTTTGATTCTACACTTGGTTTTGGGGTTTTCTACCTTCATCTTTCATCTCACATTTAATACCCCTAGTTGGATCCTTGCAATACAAATGCATATGTATACATGGTGATGTTCACCAAGGATGGTACAAAATATAGGGGTATGGGAATGTAATACCTCTAGTTTGATCTCCAAATTAACAATGTAAATATGTATATAGTGAATGGTTGAGGGCCAAACAATGTAATATGTAACTTTACATTGATAATAATAAAAAATAATTTCACACCATGGATGTTATTAGACATATAGGTAAGTGCAGACACAAACTAATCTCCCTAACTCCAACAAGAAGCTAGAACAAAACAGGTCAAAATACAAGTTTCTCCTTAGATTTCATTTTAATACAAATTATTTCAGAGAGGGACAAATGACATACCATTTAAATGATGTTTGATCCTCGCTAGTGTCGTCCTTTCTCCATATTTGGATTTGTGGGATAGTGAACCTATTAAGAAGAACAAACCAACAAAGAGAGAAAACAATAATATATATATTCCAATGAAGTCTATGTATAAGATCAATGAGTTATACAATAAAAGTAGAGACACATTTATAGGGAAGAAATGTAGTACTGTATTATATTGAATTAAAGTGGAGAATACAACCCATTCCATGATGTTTCAAGTTCCATTCCAATGTCCCTTTTATAAAACACACACACCTTTTCTCCACTTCTTTTGATGAAGAACATTCACAACCTGACTTGGAAATCTAAAGAAAAGCTATCATAAGTACAATCTTCAACATAATTCTTCATGCATAAGCTAGCCTAGCCTTTCCCATGAGATATACCTCTTTATATAGAGTAAAAGAGGGATGGATGAGGAGATTAGGATGATCCCACTAAATCATAGAAGTGAATAAGATCCAAACCGATCGGAGGCCACCTCATCTTCTAGAAGATTCCCTTCTATAACTTTCGTGAATTTCATCTTTTTCTCTTGTTTGAGGATCATTGCACCCTATGCATAGGAAACATGCGAAGACACCATGGTCTATTTTTGGTGTATCATGCGACGATTAAGCATCGTCGCACCCCAAGCATTGAGCAGGGTGCGACAATCTCCTTTGATATGGTTTTTAAGGAAAGAAGGATGATTCACTTATTCATGGAGAAAGTCTCATTTTAGTAACTTCATGGAACATAGAAGTGAGTTATTCACATACCCTCAGTTGATCACAGGGGTGACCAAAATAATGTGTAGCAGAATTTCCCCCAAAGTATGAAGTTGGATGCTGTGACAGCTGAAATACTTTGTAGAATGTGTGTGTCGAAAACAAGGAGCGCATCGGTTGGGAACTTGCAAACAATCAAGCATCTGCATAATAATATACTATGTTTTGAGGTAGGCATTCCCATAATAAGACTACAAGTGACTATAATTGTAAGTTTCAAATGAGTCATGGCCACAAAACATACACTGTGGATCCATGTCAGCATAGCCACGAGAAATACACTGTGGATCTATGCTTGAAGAATTCAAATTTGGACATAGCCACGAGACATACACTGTGGATATATGTGTTAGTATAGAATTATGAATACTCCATCGCAACCTGTAATGATATGGTGGGATCCAATGTCTTCATTTCTTTCGTCCCAAAGTATGAATCTATCCATGTGATTACAGGTGTTGAAGTCAAACATGGTAGAAACCACTTGATTACCGATCATTAATGAATACCATTAACAAGTGCGAGAGAAATCAAAATTGATGTCAATGAATCCCAAGGTACTCTAGTACAATCCAATGAATGTGAAAAAATGAGTTGAAGTCAAACACTCGATGGAATCTTCCAATCAGAGGCCAATAATGTGAACCCACTGTTGAAAGCGAGGAAACCTGCCATTGAGGCATGCAGGTTCCAAGGTACTAAATGATTTCTAAGTCGATAGGAAAATAATCCTCAAAAGAGGGCCTTAATGTATCCCCCATCAATGACATGAAATATGTAACATATTTGAAGTAGATCAAAGTATGAAGTGATTCAGAACTGACTCAGGGAAGGCCGACATGGTAGGATTTGAGGACTGCAGATGGCTGACTAGATAGAAGGCTTGTTTAGGTTGAACTTCTCTTGAAGATATGAATGACACGACAATTGTCTTGGCAACATTGACTCAAAGAGGACCCAACATATGGACTTGTAAATGGTCAAATGAGAGACAAATGGATTTCCCAACCCAGATACAATGATGAAGAGGGGTGTCATGTTCAAGAGAGACTTACTTCCACTAACATAGATACAGATATACATTTCTTTCCCAATTTCCCCCCACCATTTCTGGTGAGTACATCTCTATTTTTACGCAGGATTGATGAGGATACCATCTGCTTGTAATGTAAGATCATCCTTTGGATGTGTCCCTCAGAGTATTTTTAATGAACCCTAGGAAGGAGTGGTTTGGTCCCATATGGGCCTTTCGATGCTTGTTTTACGAGTCCAAAGAAAGAAAACTTAGGGGTTTTCATGTTTAGAGAGTCCGATGAGACCAAAAAAGAGACAATCTACCGCTCATTAGACATTTTCTTCAAATGCTTTTACGAGCATGAAAAGAACAAGGTCGCTCAACTATCTTTTCGTGTTTAGGGAGATTGAAAAGAGCTAAAAGGAGACTCCATAGGGTTTGTTTTTCATATTACCATTACGAGTCTGAAAAAGCGAAAAAAGGTTACTCGATTACATTCTCATAGTTTCACGAGTGTGAGAAAGAATTAAGACCATGCTTGAAGTTTTTCCTAAAAAACCCTAAAAGTATATGTACATTATAAAAACACGCAAAAACGACAAAAAAATGAAGGATCCATATCAAAAGTCCGGTCCTCAGATCTCTCAACCTGCAATAGAGACACTTTCAAAAGTTTATTAGGTTTAGGGCATAGGTAAAAATATTCAAAAAATAATTTAATTTGAAATTAAAATGGTAAAAAGTGAATAAAATAGGTCAAAATAGTTCATTTACCATTTCATTTTCATTTTCACCCAATTAGTGCCAAAAACCCCTTTTTCCTCTGAATTTCAAGTGATGATTCAGTAGTGCCCAGTGGATGATTTCTCGAGCTACTTCCGTCAAGAAGGTATTCTTCTTCCCCTCTCTCTTTTCATGGTTGAATTTTTCATTTTTAATGGTTCAATTTTGACTTCTGGGAATTTTTTTAGGGGTTATTATGCTTTGAGATCATCGCAGGCTCACCCTATCGTGAACTGCAACGATCCTAAATCGCCACAAAGGTTCCACAACTAGGGTGCGATGATGCCGCACTATGGAAAAGAGAGCCCCCGCGATGACTGCAGCTCAAATTTTAAAAATAGTAAAAGAGCTAGGAAAACTTCCAACTTTTAAATTTTGATGAGTCTAATCATCCTTTAATGTTGTTTGGCAGGTTTTAATTGATGATTATGCTCGAGTGGAGGCAATGTGAGCATGAGGAAGAATATTACTTTGTCAGGAATGACCCAGACACTATCATGGCACTCTGGGAGTGTGGCTTTCTCAAAGTTTTCAAAGTTCAGGGTATGAGAGCCCAATTCAGACTACTGGAGTATTTAGTCCACATGTGGGATGCCAATGAACAAGATTTTCATGTGGGTGTACATACACTCACTTTAGAGATTGATGACATTTACTTCTTGACTGGGATATCTTGTCGAGGCTCCTAGGTGTCACTATCGAGAAACATAGGCAGTGGTGAACCCATGGACTATTACGTTGCACATCATAGTGTACCAGGTACAAAGAAGCATAGTGGAAAAGTTGCCATAAAGGATGTTTGAGATTTTCCTTTGAGAACTATCCTTTACACTATCACTCGGATGGCAGGGAGTGCAGTGCCTCACATGGATTTACAAATCCATTTTTAGTATGCTATAGAGTGTATGGAGCAAGTTTTCAATTGGTGCGAGGGTCTTCTGAAGAACATGAAGAAACAATTGACAAAGTGTAGGAACGGTCGATTGAAACAATTCGGGTATGGATCTATTTTGGTATCCTTCTTCCTAGAGAGGGTCCCTGTTTTGCACCTACATCATGTGGAATGGGGAATACCCACTCCACAATATCCTCGAATGAAAATATGGGTAGATTTGATGGCTCTTCATGGAGGCATGCCAATCGTCACATACGACCAATCTTTCTTCCAATGGATGAGGGATCAACTAGTTATGGTTGAGGACTATGCATATGCCATGACTAACTTTTGGGGAGAAACCAATTTGGAATTACCTGAGGGTTCTTAGTGGGGAGATATAGGTAAGAAGAATATTTTCATTATATGTTTTTTTTGGTATTTTAATTATAAAATGTTTTTGTTATTTATCCGAGAATAATCAAGTGCTCTCAACAATACAGACATGGCGCCTTTATTTCCTCCAGGATCATCTCCTATTCAGAGACATGGAGAGATAGGCACAGTGGTGGGTCGAGGGGTGGTTGCTGAGGATCTCAAGGAGATTGAACATAACCTTTAGGGATTGACCATGAATGAGTTACCTCGTCGCTACCAATGCCATACAGTTGGCGTATCAACATCCATTGGTCGACTGCTCCATCGAGTAGCACGGGAAATCATTTGTTATAGAGAGAAACATCCTTGATTATTATGTATATGAAGCCATGAGCTTCACCATTTTGACATTTGGTCTCAGGAAAAACACTTTTTTGTAACTTTTGACGTATTAATATAAAGTTCCTACCGACTTACTTGTATTTTAAATGTGTGTTTGTATTTATAAATGGTGCAAATGTCTGTCTAAAACATAATTAGCCAATGCATATATTAATTTGTTTATACATCTAGGAATATGTTGATACTCAATATAATCAAAATGTGTTTCCAAGAGCCAAATTCTCAAGTATACCCGTAACAATGTAGGACTTCAGATGGAATAAACGTTACTCAATTGTAGTACCACTAGTTGCAAATCGAGACGTACAATAAGATGACAGATGCTAAATGAAATGGCGTCAGTTAATAACTCGATAACTGCAATGTATTCCATGATATTATTAGTTGCACGACCAAGGAAAACACCTTGTAGATTGATCAACTCATCTGCAGGTGCATAGATTGCCCATGCAATAGACGTTAGGTTTTGAGTACTGCGACTAGAACCATAAGCAAAGACGATATAGGGTAGCAAGGACACCAACATCTAGAAACCAAGCACAAGGCAAGGTACGCATCTTAAATGCAGAAAAAGAAATGAAAAAATCACACTAGAGTATGATACACTAAAATACAAAGCACTCATGCAAACAATATTTTAAGCATAGTACTTATTCAAGTAAATCCCATTTCTGGGTTCACCCAAAGGAATTCCATCATAATCCACCAGCTCATAAGCCCCTTTCTCTAACACTCGTTTAACGATATACGGGCATGACACATGGGATCGAATTTAACGACCCCTAATAAGTCACGATATTGTTCGTAAAGGAGAACTAAATCACCCTAAAAAAAAAAACATGGTTTGACATGCTTGTCGTATTGAGCTTTGAATTTTTTTTCTGAGTTTCTATGACTAAAGAAGCATCACGACAAGTCTCGTCTAATTGCATAAAAAACAAGAGATGTTCTTCTTCGACTGAGGTGTTAGGGAGAAGTTCGGCAACTAGTTTCAAATATGGGATTTCACATTCAATCGACAGAATATCTTTGATACCATATACTAACTGGAAAGGTGTTAACCCTGTGGAAGATTTAACGAACGTTTGATAGGCCCATAATGACAAGAAGAGCATTGTGTTCCATCTTGAATTGTGAATTCCTACCATTTGTTGAAGCATAGTAGTTAGAAATTTGTTGATTTCTTCCACATGGCCATTGGCCTGTGGATAATAAGGGGTTTAGTTTTCATGTCGAAGATCGAACTTATCGGTAAGTTCATACATCATGAAATTGCAAAAATGGATACCATGGTCAATGACGATTGCTTGAGGGACACCAAAACTAGTAACAATATGATTGAATAATAACAACGCTGCAGTTTTTCCGTTATTATCAAATGTAGGCATCGCCTCAGCCCATTTAGTGAAATAATCCACAACTACGATAATGTATCCATGCCCCCCGGTCGAGTGAGGGTTACATGTCATGAAGCCAATTCCCCATTTAGCGAATGGACCATTGAAAACTACAGGGTAAAGAGGAGAAGGATGTGATCATATCTTATTATTATACATTTGACAATCGTTGCATTTCTGAATGACAGTAATGCAATCCTTAAACAACGAAGGCTAGAAGTAACCAACTCATAAGATATTTTGGGCAGTGGCATACCCATACATATGACCACCACAAGCTCCAGAATGACAGTAATTTAAAACTTTCTCAGCTTCATCATAGGTTAGACATTGTCGAAATACATAATCAATACCACAACGATAAAGGGTATTGTCGAGGATAATGTATTGACGGGCTTGATACCAAATACGACGACGATCTACATGAGAAAGATCAGGCCGAAAAGTTTGGGTTTGGAGATAATTGTTAATGTCTCCATACCATATGTCATCTGAACTGATCAGAAAGAGAGACTCATCAGGAAAGGAATCCTCTACCACAGTTTCTGTCTCAATGGAGGGAAGGTCACATATCAATTTAGAAAAAACCAAAGATTTATTTGACTTGGCTCGCTCAAAATGCAAATCAAACTCCTGGAGAATCACTATCCAATTGGAGTATTTTTCCCCCAGCAATTGTCATGTAAGGATATGTAGCATAGGGTTGCAATCGAAAATGATGGTGGTTTTGTGCAATAAAATATAATGAAGAAAATGTTGAACAACCTGAACAACCGCCAAGGCCAGTTTCTCCACATGCATATATTTGGTTTCGGTGGTCGTGAGACTCCGAATCAAATAGTAAGTAACATTTTCATCATGCGAATCATCCCTTTGGACTAGAACCATAACTATGGTAGAGTCCGAAGCAACCAAGTATAAGAAATAATCTCGACTATAATCGGGGGGAAATAAGAGTGGTGTACGGGTTAAGGCAATTTTCAAAGCTTCAAAGGCTTTGTTGGTAGTGTCTTCCCATACAAAATCGTGACCCTTCTTAAGAAGTCGAGTGAAACCTTTCGTTAGTTTGGAATAATTGGGAATGAATCGACGTAAAAAGTTTTCCTTCCCTTGCAAAATTTGGAGTTGGCGTAAGGTAGAAGGAGGAGGAAAATTGAGAATAGCTTCAACCTTTAAAGGATCCACCCTAATCCCATGTGTAGAAACGATAAATCCAAGAAGTCATTCGGAATCAACACAAAAATGTTTTTTATGTGGATTCAATCGTATGAGATAATATTGACAACATAGGAAAATGGATCATAAGTGTGCCGAATGATCTTGGCGACGCATGGAATGTGCCGGTAAGTCATCTAGGTATGGTTGTACAATTTTCTTAATATCATGAAAGGAATAATACATAGTGCGTTGAAAATTCGTACCAACATTCTTGAGACCAAAAGGGGGTTTACGGTATGCGAAGGTTCCCCAAGGGAAAATAAAAGTCATCTTATGTTGATCTGCAGGTAAAATATTGATTTGATTATAGCCGGAGAATCCATCCATTAAAGAGAAAATTTCACTCTCGACACAATCGTCAATGACTTGGTCAATGAAAGGGGTTGGATAATTATCTTTGGGACAAGCCTTGTTGATATCCCTATAATTAACACAAACACGGATCCTGCCTTGTTTCTTCGTAATTGGAACAAGATTGGACACCCAATCAGTCAACGCTACAGGGTAGATAAAACCAACTTTAATAAGTTTCTCAACTTCGATTTTAATAGCAAAAAATTTGCGTGGATGGATTAGGTGAAGTCTCTGTCGAACGGGTTTAGCATATGGGTACATTTTAATTTCATGTACAACAATATCTAGATCAATTCCATGCATCTCTTCGTAACTCCATGCAAAAACGCCACTGAATTCTTGGAAAAGGGTCTTGTAGATTAAGATCTCATGAGGAGAACATGAGGCACCGATATGAACATTTTCCACTATTCCAGGCTTAATCAAAATATCTAGAGGGATAATTGGTGAAATATTTCTCAATTTCCCTTCGTACAAAACATCACGTGTTGGTTCAGGAATAGGGGGAATAGTAACGATAGTAGACAGATTCAAAATCCATTGGTAGCTCTCGATAGTCTTGGGTTCCATGAAGAGAATAGAATGATGATGCCCATCATCCCATGGGGTGTCTTCCATGGACATAACTATCATGATCATATCATCGGTGTTAAATACCATGAAACAGATCAGGAGATGTATCTAAGAGAGAACGAGGAGAAGGAGTTGTCGATTGAATATCTTGATAATCCAATTCTATCGTACTTAAAGGCATTCTGTCATCATAACGAAGACAATTGTCCAATATAGGTACTATCCAAGGGTCATAAGACTCAGGGGTTTTGCCAACAATGGTCGAAATAATGTTAATAGAAGAGATAAAAGGAGGAGGAACATCGGGTGGTGGAATGGGGAAAGTACCCATTAACGATTAATCCTTTAAAATACCCACACCAACATTCTCATAACCAAGAGGTTTTTTCTCTATAAATGGAATGTTACTAGTGCGTGAATAGAAACTAAAGAAGGAGAGATGATCTATGGTAACAAATTTTCCTTTGTGAGGGAAACATATCACATGAAAAAAGAGTAGAAACAATTGCGTGCATAGAATAAATCCAACTATGGACAAGTAGAAGGTTGTAATCGAGAGGTGCATAAAACACCTCAACCTCAATAGTAATCGCTTTTCCTTCTAATGCAATAGATAACGAAGGAAGAATACCATAAGGTTTAAACCATGTACCATTAAAAAATTTTAAAGTATTGTGTGACTCGGTAAGGGAATGAGAGCCAATGGATTTCCAACAAGTAACGAACATGACACAAGTCAAAGCTCCTTCATCAACAACGGTTTGACAAATTTTCTTATTTTCCACAATGACTTGTATTTGAAACACTAATTGATGAGGAAGCCTTGGAATGTGATCTTCCAATTCAAATATTATCAAGTTTGTATCGGTAGGATCAATTCCACCAATATCCTTTAACAATGCCTTCCATTGTGTAGGAAAACTTTTAAGGAATTCAAGAGTCGACATCACAGAAGGTGTCTGTGCAAGATCTTCTACAATACTGTAGTTTTGAGAGGCACGTGCATGGGGGTTAAATGACGACTTATGAATGATGCCCTTAGGAGGCGGACGAAGAACTATATCTAGACTCGGTCGATCAATATGAAGAGGACCATTGGGAGGTGAAGTCAATGGTGGAGGTTGAACCAATGGAGGTGGTGAATCATCAAATTTCTCTTTGGAAGGAAATAATCTTTGGTTCGAGTAGTGACTACAACTTTGTTCTTCTTGGAGTCACCAATACACGTAAGTACATAAGATGTGGTAGAGGGAGAAGGTTGGTCATGAATAACCAATTGGTCCTG
>ML855935.1:55916-67369 GCA_009831015.1 Picea engelmannii | reverse complement strand
CCTCCACTCACAATGCATTAACTCATCAGTACATGCCAACACACTCTTCACTAACCATTAATCAAACCATGTATCGAAACCCTCATCATATTAAAAACCAATAGTGTGACTTATGCCATAACATAATTCAAGTCCCATATAATTAAACCATAGCACTATTACCTTGCCAAATGCGCCATCAACATTTCATACCATATGCGTAATAACCATATAACCGAATCGAAATTTCATATCCATTTACTTGATAGCTAGGGTTTAACAATAATCTTTAAGTCTTCTCATGCATGTAGTATAGTTTAGGATAGCTTTACGTTCTTCCCCTTGCAATTGTTTATCATTTCCTTCCCATTGTACGTGTTTAGTATAGTAAAATTGCATAATTAGATCCCTTTTCCTTGCATTTGTTATAGTATTTTTGCCTTTCTAAAAACTATCCTTCATGTAATTTCTCTAACAAGTTTGTTGTGCAAGTGCGATAAGAATAAATAGCAACGATATTAATGAATAGCATAGGTTGTAGTCACATACAAAATCAACATTTCATAATCTCAAATCATAACCAATAACAACAGTATCTCATCAACCATGTAAGTCATGTCTCACATAATGACAACATAAAATGAACAGATCTGATCTTCAATAGTTCAAGGGGGTCCCACCTACTAGTATTATTTAGTTTTTTATAATAATAGGCTTTAGCAACACTTTGCGAGCAAAACTTCGTTGACAATTTTAATCATCAACAATGTGGTCTTGATTGCGAACGAAGACGTGTAGTTCTTGGGCCCCTTTTTCTCAACTTCGGGTCATTCTAGGCCCAAGTTTGACCAACCCTGAATGGAGGCTATTTGAAAAAAGTGGAATTATGGGTTTAAAAATACAAAAACAAAATTGATATTGATTTGAGATATGCAAGTGGGTTGTCGAGCGCTTGTAACACCAAGGCATTATTTTTCCCATTTCAATCAAATTCGTATCGTTTTAGGGTCGATTCTAGTTAACCCCGAATGAAAGTGATTTTTGAAAAGAAAATGTCTTCATTTGCAAATATGAAATCATATTTGGATACCCATTTGATAGTTGTACACTTGGTCCTAATTGTGAGCGAAGACGTGTAGTTCTTGGGGCCCTTTTTCTAGACTTTGGGTCATTTTAGGCCCAAGTTTGACCATCCTCGAATGAAATCTATTTAGAAAAAGTGGAATTATGCATTTAAAAATAAAAAATAATTTTTTGATACCCATTTGAGAGATGCAAGTTGATTCTCGAGGGCTCCTAACGTTGACACATTCTTTGGCCCATTTAGATCAAATTCATATCGTTTTAGGGTTGATTTCAGTTAACCATATTCTTCATTTCCAAAGATGAAATCATATTTGGATACCCATTGAGAGTTGTACACTTGTTCCCGATTTCGAGAGAAGACGTGTAGGTCTTGGGCCCCTTTTCTCAACTTCAGGTCATTCTAGGCCCATGTTTCCACAGCCTCGAATGAAGGTTATTTGGAAAAAGTGGAGTTATGGGTTTAAAAATATAAAATAATTTTTTGATACCCATTTGAGAAATATAGGTGGGTTTTCAAGCTCCCGCAACGTTGAGGCATTCTTTGGCCCATTTCGATCATTTTAGGGTTGATTTTGGTTAACCCTAAATGGAGGTGATTTTTGAAAAGAAAAATTCTTCATTTGTCAACATGAAATCATATTTGAATACCCATTTGAGAGTTGTACATGTGGTATTGATTGCGAGTGAATACGTCTAGTTCTTGGGACCCTTTTTCTCAACTTTGGGTCATTCTAGGCCCAAGTTTGACCAGCCCCGAATGAAGGCTATTTAGAAAAAGTTGAATTATGGGTTTAAAAATATAAAATAATTTTTTGATACCCATTTGAGAGATGCAAGTGGGTTCCCAAGTGCTCAAAACGTTGAGGAATTCATTAGCCCATGTCGATCAAATTCGTATTGTTTTAGCGTTGATTCTGGTTAACCCCGAATGAAGGTGATTTTAGAAGAGAAAAATTATTCATTTCCAAATATAAAATCATAATTGGATACCCATTTGAGAGTTGTACACGTGGTCCCGATTGGGGGAGAACACGTGTAATTCTTGGGCCCCTTTTTCTCAACTTTGGGTCATTATAGGCCTAAGTTTGACCAGCCTCGAACAAAGGCTATTTGGAAGAAGTGGAATTATGGGTTTAAAAATATAAAATACATTTTTGATACCCATTTGAGAGATATAGGTGGGTTCCCAAGCTCTCGCAATGTTGAGGCATTCTTTGGCCCATTTCGAACAAATTTGTATCGTTTTCAGGTTGATTCTCGTTAGCCCTGAATGAAGGTGATTTTTGAAAAGAAAATTTTTTCATTTGCAAATATGAAATCATATTTGGATACCCATTTGAGAGTTGTACACGTGGTCTTGATTGCGAGCAAATACGTGTAGTTCTTGGGCCCCTTTTTCTCAACTTCGGGTCATTTTAGGCCCAAGTTTAACCAGCCCTGAATGAAGTCTATTTGGAAGAAGTGGAATTATGGGTTTAAAAATACAAAATATTTTTTTGATACCCATTTGAGAGATACAAGTGGGTTCCCGAGCGCTAGTAACGTCGAGGCATTATTTGGCCCATTTCGATCAAATTCGTATAGTTTTAGGGTTGATTATGGTTAACCCCGGATGAAGGTGATTTTTGAAATGCAAAATTTTTCATTTGAAAATATGAAATCATATTTGGATACCCATTTGAGAGTTGTACAAGTGGTCTTGATTGTGAGCGAAGACGTGTAGTTCTTGGGCCCCTTTTTCTCAACTTCGGGTCATTCTAAGCCCAAGTTTGACCAGCTTCGAATGAAGGCTATTTGGAAGATGTGTAATTATGGGTTTAAAAATACAAAATAATTTTTTTATACCCATTTGATAGATGCAAGTGGGTTCCCAAGCATTCGTAACGTTGAGGCATTCTTTTTCCCATTTAGACCAAATTCGTATTGTTTTAGGGTCAATTCTGGTTAACCCCAAATTAAGGTTATTTTTGAAAAGAAAAATTCTTCATTTGCAAATATGAAATCATATTTGGATACCCATTTGAGAGTTGTACACATGGTCCTGATTACGAGCAAAGATGTGTAATTATTGGGCCCCTTTTTCTCAACTTCGGGTCATTCTAGGCCCAAGTTTGACCAGCCTCGAGTGAAGGCTATTTGGAAGAAGTGGAATTATGGGTTGAAAAATATAATATAATTTTTTGATACCCATTTGAGAGATATAGGTGGGCTCTTGAGTTCTCGCAACGTCGAGGCATTCTTTGGCCCATTTCGAACAAATTCATATCATTTTATAGTTGATTTTGGTTAACCTCGAATGAAGGTGATTTTTGAAAAGAAAAATTCTTCATTTGAAAATATGAAATCATATTTGGATACCCATTTGAGATTTATACACGTGGTCTTGATTGTGAGCGAATATGTGTAGTTCTTGGGCCCCTTTTTCTCAACTTCGGGTCATTCTAGGCCCAAGTTTTACCAGCCCCGAATGAAGGCTATTTGGAAGAAGTGGAATCATGGGTTTAAAAATACATAATAATTTGTTGATACCCATTTGAGAGTTGTACACGTGGTCCTAATTGCGAGCGAAGACGTGTAGTTCTTGGGCCCCTTTTTCTCAACTTCGGGTCATTCTAGGCCCATGTTTGACCAGCCTCCAATGAAGACTATTTGGAAGAAGAGGAATTATGGGTTTAGAAATATAAAATAATTTTTTGATACCGATTTGAGAGATGCAAGTGGGTTCCCAAGCACTCGCAAATTTGAGGCATTCTTTGGCCCATTTCGATCAAATTTGTATCGTTTTAGGGTCAATTTTGGTTAACCCCGAATGAAGGTGATTTTTGAAAATCCAAAATATTCATTTACAAATATGAAATCATATTTGGATACCCATTTGAGAGTTGTACACGTGGTCTTGATTGTGAGTAAGGATGTTTAGTTCTTTTTCCCCTTTTTCTCAACTTCGGGTCATTCTAGGCCCAAGTTTGACCATCCCCGAATGAAGGATATTTGGAAGAAGTGGAATTATGGGTTTAAAAATAGAAAATAATTTTTTTATACTCATTTGAGAGATGCAAGTGGGTTCCCGAGCGCTTGTAACTTTGAGGCATTCTTTTTCCCATTTCGATCAAATTCGTATCGTTTTAGGGTCAATTCTGGTTAACCCCAAATAATGGTGATTTTTGAAAAGAAAAATTCTTCATTTGCAAATATAAAATCATGTTTGGATACCCATTTGGGAGCTGTACACATGGTATTGATTGGGAGCAAAGACGTGTAGTTCTTGCGCCACTTTTTCTCAACTTCGGGTCATTCTAGGCACAATTTGACCAGCCCCGAATGAAGGCTATTTAGAAACAGTGGAATTATGGGTTTAAAAATATAAAATATTTTTTTGATACCCATTTGAGAGATGCAAGTGGGTTCCCAAGCACTCGTAACGTCGAGGCATTGTTTAGTCGATTTAAATCAAATTCATATCGTTTTAGGGTTTATTCTGGTTAACCCCGAATGAAGGTGATTTTTTAAAAGACAAATTATTCATTTCTAAAGATGAAATAATATTTGGATACCCATTTGAGAGTTGTACACGTGGTATTGTTTTCAGGAAAAGACTTGTAGTTTGTGGGCCCTTTTTTCTCAACTTTGGGTCATTCTAGGCCCAAGTTTGACCAGGCTCGAACGAAGGCTATTTGGAAGAAGTGGAATTATGGGTTTAAAAATATAAAATAATTTTTTGATACCCATTTGAGAGATATAGGTGGGTTCCCAATATCTCACAATGTTGAGTCATTCTTTGGCCCATTTCGATCAAATTCGTATCGTTTTAGGGTTGATTTTGGTTAACCCTGAATGAATGTTTGAAAAGAAAAATTCTTGATTTGAAAATATGAAATCATATTTGAATACCCATTTGAGAGTTGTATATGTGGTCTTGATTGCGAGCGAAGATGTGTAGTTCTTGGGCCCCTTTTCTCAACTTCGGTTCATTTTAGGCCCAAGTTTTCCCAACCCCAAATGAAGGCTATTTGGAAGAATTAATATAGCAATTTAATCCTTTTTAACCATATAATCCAAGTGTTATATCAATGTAGCAGGGGGGGTGAATCAGTAATAGAGAAATTTAATCATTTCTAACTATATAATCCAAGTGCTATATCAATGTATCATTATCATCCAATAACTGCAGAGTAAATAAGCAATGAACAAATGAACAATCATACACATACACAGTACACCAATATTTTACGTGGAAACCCAAAGCAGGAGAAAACCATGGAATGTTTTTTCTTATATGTTTTGAAGAATTACATTCATTGGAAGCACCAACTTCCTTTGTTTTCCATCTGCAACTGAAACGAGGCTCCAACCCCCTAGTTTCTTGGGCTACAACCTGAGAGAAGCTCCGACTCCCCAATTCTATGGCTACAACCAAAAGGAGGCTACAACCTTCTAAAAATATCTTAAACCACTTTGACTACTTTGACCTTTTGGGGCTTCTATATGACTCATGAGGGTTCTCCAACTTCACATGGCCATAACTCTCTAACCGTGAGGAGTTATGTGACATTCCACATACCACCATAAATGGCATGACATGTACTACCCATATAGAGTAGTATTACCTTCAAATATAATAAAATTCATACCATTATACATCAAACAAACTTGGTTCCATTACCTAAACCTTTGTTCTACCGGACTTTCTTCAAGGGTTGAAATCAATGACAACCAAACTTAATCAACAATATCCCCCTTTGGAATTCATGGAAACACTCTGATGCAATACTTTAATATTTTTGGAGCATACATAAGCTAAAAGCAATTGGATTGCTTCCATTCTGGAAACTAAGGCAAATGTCTCTACAAAGTCGATTCCTTCAACCTGTGCATATCCTTTACATACTAATCTAGCTTTGTTCCTTGTAACCTGTCCATCTTCATTCAATTTATTCTTGTATACCCACTTTGTGCCGATCACATTCTTATCCTTTGGTCTTGGAACCAATTCCCAAGTGTCATTTTTTTCTATTTGATCCAATTCTTCATCCATGGACTTATTCAAAAATTCATCCTAGTTGGCCTCTTCAAAATAGGTTGGTTCAATCATATATGAGAGTGTTAGGTGTTTTTGTTCTAGTGAATGGATTCTTCTTCTAGTCTCAACTCCTGCATCTTTGTTTCTGATAATCTGATCTGAAGGATGATTGTTTTGTACTTTCTCTAGGTGTCTTTGGAGGAACTTGTTGAACTTTCTCTTCTACTTTTGTCGGATCCTCTTTATCTTCCCCTTCTACTTCTTTTTCATCTCTTGTTTCTTATTTGTAAAGTTGTTCCATTGATTCATTTTCTTCTACCTTTAATTCTTGTCTACCTGTTTCATCAATTGTTACGTTGATGCTTTCAAAAACTTTGTTCAATATCAGGTTGTAACACTTATATGTTTTCCTTATACTTGAGTAACCAACAAGTACTCCTTTGTCCACACGAGAGTCAAACTTTCCCATTCTACCATCTTCTCTTTTGATGTAGCATTTGCTTCCAAAAACTCTAAAGTGATTCACATTTGTTGGTCTTCCTTTCCATAGCTCGTAGGGATTTTTGTCAGTGTTGTTTCTAAGAATTACTCTATTTTGAATGTGAAATGTTGTATGCACTACCTATGTCCAAAAAATATCTGTCAATTTGAAATCCATTAGCATTGTTCAAGCCATTTTCTATATTGCTGTGTTCTTTCTTCAACAACTCCATTATGTTGAGGTGTCCTAGCAACTAAAAATTGTCTTTTTATTCCATGACTGCTACAGTGGTCCATAAATTCATTTGAAGTGAACTCTCCTCCATTATCAGATCTCAAGCATTTGATTTTTGAATCCATTTCATTTTCAACCATTTCCTTATAGATCTTGAAGTTTTCAAAATCTTCTGACTTATTCTTGAGAAATCAAACTACAGTCATTATTGTATAATCACCAACTAATAACATTAAGTATTTCTCACCTTTTAAACCATTTGTTGTAGTTGGTCTAACTAGATCAGTATGCACAATTTTCAGTGGTCTTGTTGTTGAATATTCCTTTGATTTGAACTTGGTCTTTGTTTACTTTCCTTGTTAACAATGCTTTCATAAAGTGTTGGTTGGTTTTGTGATCTAGGGAATTTATCTAACTACTTCTCTTTTGCTGACTTTGACAAGTTTATCAAAATGTATGTGACCCATTCTTCTATGCCATAGCCAACTTTCATCTTCCTTTCCTAGACAACACTTTTCATTTCCAATTTTACTTAACACATATATGTTGCTTGAAGTTCTTGCAGTTGTAGCAATCAATTTTCCTGAACCTTGATTTCTTATCTCGCACTTTTGTGAATCAAAAGTAACTTTATGACCTTGTTCACACATTTGACTCACACTTAGAAGATTATGTTTCATATCTTCTACTAGTAGAACATTTTCTTCTTTTGTATTCTTGTTCCCAATTCTGACTGTGCATTTTCCAATTATTTTAGTTAAATCATCATTTCCGAAGGAAACTAATCCATATCTTTCCTTTATTAATGTAAGAAACCTATCTCTATCACCTTTCATGTGTTTTGAATAGCCATTGTCAACATACCAACCACGTTTCTTCCACTTATCTTGTAGATAGAGTGTGCATTCTTCATTGTTGTATTGATTATGCTTTCTTATCCATGTCCTTTTCTGAGGTTCCTGTCTGTGATTGTTGTTGTTCTGTTCTGGTTCTCTAGGAGGGATTTTCATTATGAAATCTTTGGCCATGTTTCCAAAGTTGTTACACTTGTATCATTCCACTTCAGTGCTTAATGATTCAAACTTGTTGTAACTTCTTCTCTATGTTTCACTATGCCTTCTTGGATAACCCTTTTGTGTATGAATTTCAAATTTGTTTATGTTCTCGTTGTTAGCTCTGCAATGCATAGCTTTATGTCCAAAATTATTGCATTCATAACATAAACCAAAAAGGATAGTTTGATACCTGGGATTTGAATATCTTATGAAAGGAGGTGCTATTATGAATCCTTATTCTTCCTAAGACCTATATGTTTCTGTCGGTCATTGATTATGAAATCTGAATCTTCTCGGTGGAGGAGTGTCCCTGTAATTTTCTTTGTAGACCTTCCTATCCACTTTGATTGTTTCTGCATAGCTTTTTGGATATTTTTCTTGTTCTATTGTTTTGGAGCTTGATCCATTTTCTTTCTGAGTGTATCCAAGTCTAGACTTGTCATGATTAGGCCTTTGACTACTGATAATGTCATTCAAAACTTTTGAGTTGTTCTGCATATTTTTATTTTGAAGATCCTTTCTTGATGTGACAATCTATGCTTCCAAATTTTCAATGATCTTGTCTCTTCCTTCTAGTTGTTCTTTGAGTTCTTCTTCAATTCTTTTATCTTCTTCAATTTGAACCTTCAAATCTGTGATCATTTGTTCTAATTCCTAAGTGTCTTCTTTCTTGTCTAGTTCCGCTTGTAGCTTCAAATCTGTGATCAAAATCTTCTAATGCCATGAATAGAACTCTTTCTATCTCACTGTCACTGACTTCATCTTCATCTGATGATGAGATGTCTTCTTTGGTGCATAAGCTTTACTTGAAAACTTTCTTTGTGGTTCTTTTGCCTTTATATGTTTGTTTATTTTTTGAGTAACCTTCATCATTTCTCTTTTTCTTATGAGGACATTTGTTAGAAAAATGACCAATACCATCACAATTAAAACAAATTAAAGGAAGCTTACCTCTATACCTACCACCGGTTCCCTTGTTTAGTCTTTTGACAAAGTTGGCCACTTCTTCATCATCTTATGAGACGTCACTATTGTTGCTATGTTCTTTTTCTTGTTTCTTTCCCTTTTTCTTTGATCTTTTGGATGCTTTGAAGGTTGTTTCTTTTACATATGGATTTTCCTGTTCATGTCTCATTTCATATGCTATGAAGATTCCATGTAGTTCATTCATTCTTATTGAGTTTAGATCTACTCTTTCTTCTAGTGTTGATATCTTAGGGTCAAATCTCATAGGAAGAGATCTTAGTACATTTTGAACAATTACATATTCTTGAATTTCTTCTCCCAAACCCATGATTGCATTTATTGTTTCATCGACTCATAAGAAGTAAGCTGCAATATTCTCAACTTCCTTCATATTTAGTTGTTTGAACTAAACTATGTAAGTTTGAAGCTTTGATGTTTTGACTTTTGAATATCCTTCATAAATATTTTGAAGTTTGTCCCAAATCTTTTTAGCGTATTTACAATGCGCAACTTTGGTGAATACCATTTCACTAACACCATTCAGAAGTGCATTTATGGATTTGGAATTATTTTGATCGAGTTTCACTGCTTTGTCATTTGTTGGCAAAATTGTTGGTACTTTGTATCCATATACAATTGATTGTCAAATTTCAAATCCATGTGCTTGTATATATTTCTTCATCTTTATTCTCCAAAATGCATATTTTTTTCCATCAAAGTGTGGTATTCCATTTTTATACAAGTTGTTTCCCTCCATGATCTACCTTTCAGTGGTTAAACTAATTTTTGAAGGAATCTGCTCTGATACCAAGTGTTGGATTACTAAGAGGGGGGGGGGTGTGTGAATCAATAATAGATCAATTTAATATGTTTTAACCATATAATCCAAGTGTTATATCAATGTAGCATTATCATCCAATAATTGCAAAGTAAATAAGCAATGAACAAATGAACAATCATACACATACACAATACACCAATATTTTACGTGGAAACCCAAAGCGGGAGAAAACCACAAAATGTTTTTTCTTATATGTCTTGAAGAATTACATTCATTGGAAGCACCAAATTCCTTTGTTTTCCAGCTGCAACTGAAAGGAGACTACAACCTAATGGAAGCTACAACTCCCCAATTCTATGACTACAACCAGAAGGAGGTTACAACCCTCTACGTTCTTCGGCTACAACCAGAAGGTGGTTACAACCACCTGTCCTTGCCCCATCCAACTGCCCTGATGTATAAGTAGAATTATGGAACCAATGTCATGCTATCACTTCGAGATATACTATTGTAAACCTGCACCAAACAACCTATACCAATAAACCTGAACCATGCATCAACCTATACCTCAACATGTAATCAACCGGTACCATAAACAAGTGCATCAACCATGCACCAACCTGTACCAAACAACCTGTAATAAACCTATACCATAAAAAAGTGCATCTGTTAAGTACCTAAACCAGATCTGCAAATATACTTCATAAATAACCGAGAATAAACCATAAACCATTCACCATAAAAATTAACACAAGAAATATCCGAAACCCTTGAGGTAGGGTAACACCATATATTAATCCTTATGGAAGGATAAAACTCCTCAAGCAATCCTTGCTTGTACAATCACAATATTCTTCACTATGTTTCATTACATTTCCTACACTTCTTTATATAGCTCTCCCTATCTCCTAGGAACCTTCTAGAGAGCCTTCTCACATTTATTACATCCAACTACATAGTGGGCCTTTATTAATATAGTGGACCTAGTCCACCTTACATTGAATGACTGCATTCCCATATATTAATAGACTTCCACTAATAACACATAACTACATTCCCATTGGGTACCTCCCTAGGTACCCCATATTACCTCCCTAGGTATACTACATTTCATCCCCCTTCACATGTTTCGTCCTCGAAACATGAGAATAAACCATACAATATGACCGACTAAGAAATGTAGCCAACTGGTACCAAGTACGACCATCCATCCATCCCAATGGAAGTTGAAAATTATGTCTATCTTCTACCTTTCCACCCTTATCTTTCTCTGCATCATGTCGGGGTTTCCTTGGGATTGTTTCTGTAGCTTGAGTTCTTCCCGTAGTGTTGGTAGTCCTCCATGCACCTCTTGATCAATTTCTTGTCTGGTGCCCTGCTGGTGCATAAATGTGTTCATGCACATGCCCTTGCCTTGATTACTTTTGCATCTCTATATGATGTGGATGGCGATATACAACAACTATAGGAATTTGTTCTTTTTTCTTCAAATCTGCAACACTTTGTGCCTTTGAGTCAATGACCTCCTTAGCTTCGTGATTATGTCCTTCTTGTAGTTTTGCTTCATCTTCTTTTATAGACTCTGCCTCTGATTCAACTTCAGACTGGGTAGTAACTTCTTTGCTAGCCTCCATGGGTCCATCTTTCTTACTAAGAGACACATCCTGCAATGTGATTTTCTTTTTCTTGTACCACAACTTTAAAAACGTCTTTTGCACATTAATATTAATGGTACCCACTGATTATATCCAAGGATATCCCAAAACAATATCCACTTCATCCATATCCATAGCATAAAAATATGAATGCAACACATATTTATCCATGGTAATCTTCAAATCTTTAAAAATT
>ML855935.1:31319-48189 GCA_009831015.1 Picea engelmannii | reverse complement strand
CTCAAGATGCTATTGTGTGTTTTTGAGATTTTGGAGAGTGTGTCTCTCTTCCTACTCCAAAGCACTAGCCTAGCTAAATGTTGGTGTAAAAGAGCCCTAGAAAAGAGTTACTAGATCAATTTTAATATTACGCAATGTTTTTATAGGCTGCTGTTTACTCAAAGGTAACGGTAATGAAACTCGTGATATATGACTCTTACCTAAATAATGCAAGGATATGATGAAATAATTCATTTCATTCAATGAATCCTAGTTATGGGAGAGAGAGAACAATTTCTGAATCAATCTCAATACTATAATGCAAATGCAATGCTCAATTTCCTTTCAGATTCCAATTCAAACAATCATGTATCAATGAGCAAATTCCATATGTCTTTTTCAAAACTTCAATACTCTTAAAACTTTGATTTTCAATGTTCTCACAAAAGGCAAAAACAAAACTTGAAAGAAAACATGCAGTTCACTTTCCAAGAAGAACTCTGAATAATGAGAAAAGAAAACCAAATTATAAAGACTCAAACAAACAACCCAATCCAAAACTTTCAATGAAAGCAAAAACAAAAGCAAACCAAGGAGATTCTCAACGTAAATGAAAAATTTGTCCTTTCGAACCAACAAGTACAAGAGAAACACCAAATACTCAACTCTCAACCAATCCCTGGATCTTAGCCAGTCAGATACACTCAACTCCAAAAGTCAGAGAGAATGACAATACCAACAAGAGCTAAGAAATGAAAGTCAAGTTTCAAAGGCAAGAAAAAACCTAGAAAACCTAGATCAGTTTCAGCAAGCCAATTATAACAAAAGATAGGTAAGTCACTGAATTAATAATCCAAAGAGGTGTAAACCAACATATATGAGCTATTGACAGAGTCAAAATCTAAATTCAAAAATTTCAAAAAACTGTTCGCAGGCCAATTGTGGAACACAGTGCGAGAAGCTATGGTTCTTGCAAGCCACTTTGATGCAGCATGCGAACTATCCGCATTGAAATGTATATGCAGAGTGCGAACAGTCAAGGTTCTCGCAGGCTGCTAATGGACACAGTGCGAGAATCCCTGAAACTAATGAAAATTTTGAAAAAGCAAGCAAAAATCAAATTGGCTTATAGACCCAGAAGGTCCCTCAGGGTATCCTAAGGACTCAGAGACAGACAAATCAAGAGAAAAATGCAAACAGAGCAAATGGCCATAGAAAGTTCAAAAACCAAAAAGACAAAAGGGGTTTCCCCAGTGGAGTCACCAATTTTGTTATAAGATAAGTCTGTGAGTGTGGACACAAACTGACCTCCCTAGATCCACCTGGAATCTAGAACAAAACAGGACAGAATAATACACTTTCCCTAGATCTAGTCTATTGAATGAACTAAGAGATAAGGGTTATGGACATACCTTATGATCGCTTTCCTTATGTCTCTGTTGTTCCAAGATTTACTCCAATGCTCTCGTCCCGTCCAGATCACAACAAAACGAACCAATCAAAGTAAAAGAAGATTAAGATATTCAATGACTAGTCTATACATATGATCAAGGAATTATGTAATAAAGTGACATCATCTTTATGGGAAAGGGACATATTACTGTATTGCATTAATTGAAAGAGAAACTTACAACCTGAGCCTTGATGTCGTAGGTATCCTTTCGATGGATTCTAGCTCTGACACACACACTTTCTCATGCATGAAGAAAATCAACCACATGTGATGACCTTGTTGTTGTCTCTTGCTGCTGTAGCATCAGTCTTCCATACAGTCTTGCACTAATTCTCTAATCAATCTCTTTCTAACTTGCTACTAACTGAACTTAACCCTTTCCATGAGAAATATCCTCAATATATAGGAAGATATAGATTAGTTACTTGGATAGGGAGTGATCCCAAGATATCTGGAATGACAGTACTTGAATAACCACTCGAAAGCCAACTCACCCTTCTAGAAGATTCCCTTCTAGAAGGTTCGAGATCTTTATATTTTCCCCTTTTAAGAGCATGTTCACACCCTAACCATGAGTACAGTGCGAGAAATTCACACCCCAGCTTAAGGTAGCCTACGGGAAATAGGCATTCCCGCAAGTGAACATATAAGTAGCCTGCGAACATGTTTCAAAGTGTGAATTCTGGAAGAAGACAACTGTAACTTTTCTCAGGAAAGTGTTCTTGGTAAAGAGCTTGATTTTCCATCATCATGACATCATCATGACATCATCACTATGACCAAATTTGTGTATAACACTATCTGCACGCATTTGTCACTAAACTCAGTCCTTGGATTTTATGGGGTTAGTAGTTGAAGGTCTCATGCGACACTGTGTTTTGTTCACTTGGGCATTGGTCATTTCCACCACTAAGGGTCACCAAGTGAGTGTTTTTTTATTAACTCAGTGTTGGCCCTTAGGTATGGATTAAGGAATAAAAGAAAGGAAAAAGGAAAAGGAAAGACAGAGTGCAAACTGCGTGGAAAACACATCGACTGTGATTGGGTCGAAGTGGTCAAACATGCAGAAAAGAAGGAGCGAAGTACGGGAGAACGAGCCGTTGGATGAGAAGATGGAGGAGAACATATAAAAAAGGAATATGGATCGTGGACAACTCATCAAGCGAAAAAATCCACCAACGAGTGCTTTGGAGCACTTCACAGGAAGGAAGGAAAGATAGGCTGGCGAAGCCTAGGAAAAGAGGGTCAAGTTGACCTCGGGTTTTAGACATCTAGGGTTTTGGTATCTAAGGTTTTCACACCTAGGTTTCAACCTAAGGTTGTCGGTGAGATATTGTAATGTATAAATAAGAACCTAGATGAGAGAAGAGGGTTCATTGTTGTTGTTGTTGTTGTTGTTGTGGTTGGTTGGTTGTTGGTTATTGTGAGGAAGAGAAGTGTTATGCATGAGAGCACTTGGGTATTGTAAGATCTTCATCTGGGTGCGAAGATAAACCCTGTAGTTGGGTGTGCTGGGAGGGGAGAGAAGAGAGAAGGAGAGAGATATCTGCAAGCTAAGAGCGCAGATAGAATTGAATGCTTTCATATAATATCAAGAAACACAGTTCTGTGGACGTAGCCCTAGGGAAAAGGTGAACCACATATATCTTGTTGTTATGTGTGATTGATGTTGTGTTATTTGGTTTTGTTACCCTATTGATGCATTATTATGTTAGATCTGGGATATAACTGTGCGAAGTAGGTTTATTCTTGGTAAGGGTAGTCAGATATCTGTGTGTTTTTACCTTAGATCCACTTGAATTTCTGTTGGTTGTAGACACCTGTGTCCTACAACCACCTATTTCTACTTTGGGTGAGACTGCACTGTGAGCCAACAAATGGTTCCATTGCCGGGACCGAGATCTTCCTGAGGGAATGTCAAGGTGGTTTTCATTGAAGACAAAAATTTAGAAGTGGATAGAAGAACAAGAAAAGGACTTCGCAAAAGCTTAGAATAAGAACCCTAATCTTAGTACAAAATACTAGTTGGGAAGGTATATATTTACTTATATACACGAGATTTTCTTTGGAGCAATTCATAACGATCTATACGAGTGGTTATCCAGATTAGTAGATACCCAATTTGAGATCAGATCTAGACCACCTGTGGTTTGGATGTCGGCGCTGATCAAGAAGGTCAAGAGAGTTGATAAAGCCGTGTCAAGAGAAATATATCACTGGTTTGATAGTACTATTGGAGGGTACACTACCAAATTTTCCATTGACAGATTTGAGTCATATAGCCAAGCAGAGAGATATTTCTTTAAAGGACCCAGAGGAATTTTTTTACACTTTATGAAGTTGAATATCAAGATGCTATTCCATGAGAAAAACATATTGAAGATATAGTAGTTGGTCAGATTGAAAAGCTAATGTTCAAGAACTTAGACAACGACAACGATACATAAGTTGGACATACATGCAGTGGAAGGATATTTAGAGAGGTCCCTCTGGTGAACCCGTTTGAGTAGAACCAAAAACCAGTTCTAATGGATGAAGGGTTTTACAATGGAGAAGAGGAAGAGTTAGTGAAAAAGAACATTCAAGGTTCTTTGGTGTTACACATTATTTTATTCATTCTTATGACTGTTAATGATGTAAACCTATCTGTTTCCTTCAGAGAGGCCAAGGGCCTAAATTCCTGAAGAAAGAAGGGAGAAGAAATTTTCCTGAGAGAAGAAGTTGTATTTTCCTTGGTAAAAACCCTATTAAGGATGATTTCCGCAGGCTTCACTATACACAGGGTGAGAAAACGCCCAATTTCCGCACCTTGCTCTAAAGCTAGACTGCAGAGTTTCCGCAAGCTGCACTATAGCTAGGGTGCGAAAATTCCTGTACCTGGGAAAAATGAGCATTTTCTCGATGCTTATAGAAGGAGAAGATTCTATGGTGAGCTGGCCTCCGAATGGTTTGGATCTTACTCTCTTTCATGATTCAGTGGGATCATCCTAACCTCCTCACCTTATCCTCTTCATCTTATAAAAGGAGAGGAGCTCTCATAGAGAAAGTTAGCTTGGCTTGGGATTAAGCTTTTAGAGTTGGATTGAGCTTGGTTTTTGTAGCTTGGAGTTTTTGGAGATTGGATATTGGCTTTTAGCGTTTCTTTTTCAAGATAGATTGTGAGTACCTATCAAATCCATGGTCTTATAATCCTTGGAGAAAGAAGTGTGTGGGAAGCAAGGAACTGTTGGAAGGAACCTGACGACATCAAGGCATCTAGTTGTATCTTTCTTCCACATTATTTAATATAGATATACTTTTCTTTCCTATATGAATGTTATTTGTTCATATTGTATTATTCCTTGATCACGTAAATAGTTTCATATCAAATAAACTCTGCTATTTGTTTCTTTGTTGGCTTGTGTTCCTTTGCAGATATTTCTCCATAAGCCTCGTGATAGAGCTTGGATTGCATTGGCGAATTCGAATCTTCGATATTTAAAAGGTATGTTCTAGATCCATTTCTCATTTGATAATTGAAATCTAAGGAAAGAGTAGTGTATTGTCTTGTTTTGTTCTAGTTTCGTAGTGAAGCTAGGGGGATTGATTTGTGTCCTCACTTAACAATTATCCCAATAACAAAATTGGCAACTCCACCAGGGAATGGATTGTTTTCCTAGTTTGTCTTGTTTTCTTGCTTTGATTTCTTGGGTTATGTTCTCTAAGTCTGTGGGTGATCCATTTGAACTCCCTGGGTCTGAAAGTTTATTTAGACTTTTTGCCTTCTTTCCAATTTTCTTTTGTTTATAGGCATTTCCGCATTGTATTCTATATGCAACCTATAGAAACCTTTGGTCCCCGCACCTTTACTATTTATACTAGTGCGTAATTTCCACACCTTGCCCATATATGGCCTGTGGAAAATCCAGATCTCCGCACTGTACCCTATTGCTGGATTGCAACGTTGTTTGTAGAATTTTTTGGATTGGGTCTTTTTGTCTTCTGTCATCCAGTTTTGCTTTGATCACCTGGGATGAACTTTTGGAGCCTGTATTTGACTGTTTACAGTCTGCTTGACAGTTTTTGAGTTTCTTTTAGCCATATTTTCTTTGTTTTAGCTCGTTTTCTATTGAAAGATTTTATCTCTTGTTTTGAGTGTCTTTCAATTACAAAGCATTGTTTTTCTTTAGGATTGTTTAGTGAAAATAATACTTCTTTTTTTTGAATAACTCGTTTTAAAATAGAAACTTTGTTTGGGTTGATTTTGTTTTGAAGAAGTTCTTTATTGCTTTTAGTGTCTCTTTGAAACAAAAACATTTTAATTTCTTGCTTTATCTTAGATTGGGGGCATATTTTCATTTGAAGTAGCGAGATTGCATGATTTTTGTCATTTTTGGTTTTGAATTCTAAAAACAATTCCCCTTCATGGTCGGGGGGTAGGGGCAAGAATCATGTATTAGTGTACAGTCATTTTTTCTCATTTCTTAAAGTTATTGATATTGATGAGTTTAATACAAATTTTGGGACATTATGCATCTGGGAATGATAAACATTTTCTCCTTCTCGTAATATAGCTTTCATCGAAATGAAATATTTGCATTCTCATTTATTTTCACTGTTTAGAGTTGGTCAAAACATCATTTAGTCCACGCCATTTTCCTCTTGAGTAACAACAACCTTAAATGAAAGTGCTTATAAAAATTGATTAGACATTTATATATTTTTTGGTAGAAAACCTACATTAGATTAGTTGTAGGGCTTTGTAATAGGTGTGAAAGATAACTTTCCAAAGCTACAAACAAACATAGAATCTTGTGTTAGGGAGCGGTGAAATCCACTTGCTACATTTTTTCCTAGGAAGCTCTTATAACACAAGGGTCAATCACGAGGTCGCATTGAGACTAGTAGAGTTACTCACCCTACTTTGTTGGTCTTGGTGTATAGGTTGCACGTATTATTGGGGTCACTTGAAGGTATACCCACAATGATGAGTGGAAGCCTTTTGAGTTGATTTCAGGCTAGATACCCTGCCTTTGTGTGTGGATCGAACTATCGACTGTTTCCCCAGGCATCACTGTAGTAATTGGTAACCTTAGTGGCCTATCTCTTTAGTGTATTTACATGAGGTGACTGTGGAGGGGCAAGTCTTCACGGTACATGGAATCGATGTTGGCCAAAATCACTCTAGCTCCTTGGAGGGTATACCCACAATTATGTGTGGGAGCTTTCACCAAGGCATAAGTTCATTAAGCAGGTTTCCAACATACCTTTTCCACCCGCTCTATCTCATACCCTTCATACATTGTTTCCGCGACGTTGGATTTCATCACCAACTAGTGTGTTCATTGTAAGAAGGTTTTGTTTGATTGTTTTCTTACTATATTTTTAGCATGTGCTATTTGTTTTTCCCTAGAGGACTCTAGGTTGGATCTTTATTTAATGGTGTTAGTTCCCAGAACAATCAATGAAAGAACCCCTTTTCCATGGGAACCTTTTGTTTTTCCTTCTTACAAAAACATTGGTCCTCCTCACATCACTACTTTGAGCCTTCCAGGTCTCATAATTGGATTATCAGTATGGTTGTTTTCCACTCAGGTAATCCCAAATGTAGCTAGTGCTTCTGTTGTAAGCACTTACCCCCAAGAACATCAACCTCATGTTGATCCTTCACCTTCTTCACCAGTAAGATATTCTTCACCTTCTTCACTTGAAATGTATTCTTCCATTTCATCTTCTTCCCAAAGTGAAAAATCTAAAGCTAGTAACTTCGTGGATAAGAAGAAGAAGAAAAGGAAGAATAAGAAGAAGAAAAATAAGCAAGGGTCCAAACTTCCAACCACTGTCAGACATGTTGGAAAGCAACCAACTACTGATAATCATGTTGGGAGTGTTGATGATGCCAAGATCACCCAAACAACCTGTAATCCCAAGTACCCTTACAAGATTTATAAGGGTAGCCATCTTCTTAAGGATTTCCTTGGTCTATCCAAGGTTATAGAAACATGGTCTACACACCCTCTCCAAACCATGTCATTAGCCTCTGAACAACATGATGATGACCTCTAGTCAACTAGTCAAGATACCATTGGGAATAAGAAAAGTAGAGTTAAGTTCCCGTGTAGATTAAGCGGAGGGAGTCATCAAACTCACCTTTTCCCTTGTATGGATGAAGCCTCGAAATTACTGGAAGACATGACTATTTCATAGCCACAACTTCCAGCTACTTATCACAAGCTTACTCTCAACCCAACTATAGTTTATAGAATGATCAATCTGGTCCCTTCGTCGGTTAGTCTGGTTGATCAAGAAGTTAATCTGGTCGCATCTTTAGTTGAACCAGTTGACCAAGTGGTCGATTTGATCCTATCCTCTGCCAATCCCACTCTCCTGTTAGAGAGTGAAACCCAAGTAGTCGATCCGATCCCATCCTCGGTCGATCCCACTCTCCTGTTAGAGAGTGCAACCCAAGCGTTCGATCCGTTTCCACCTATCAACCCCATTTTCCCCCTGGAGAATGAAACCCAAGTGGTCGATTTGATGTCATTATCAGTTAATCCTACTCTCCCACTCGAGAGTAAACCCGATGTTGCTAATGTTTTTCTTGTTGATACAGAATCTACCATGCTAGGGGGAATTCCTCCTTCTCCCACGAAACCTCCTCCAAGTAATGAGGCCATCCTTTTCGATTCGGGTGCACTAATTAGATCTCGTCTTCCCTCTCACATTCCTTTCAAGATTACAGTACAAATTTATGGTTGGGACGTTCCACAGATGCTGATAGATGAAGGTTCGTCCATTAGTATTTTTTCCTCTCCTGCTTGGAAAGCTCTGGGTTATCCTCAGCTTGTGCCGGTTACCCAGACTCTGTTTGCTTTTAACATAAGAACCAATCACCCTTTAGGGATCCTTCCTCAGTTTCCTATAAATTTGGGAGGGAAAATTGTCTTTGTTGATGTCATGGTAGTCCAAGACCCCTTGGATTTCGATTTACTCCTTGGGCGAGATTATGTCTATGCCATGAAAGCTATTGTGTCCACTCTTTTTCATGTGATATCTTCCTCGCATGATGGAAGAATGGTGAATATTGATCAACTTTTGTTTGTTGGCCATGACTTGACCATCAACTCAATGATTTAAGGTAGCTAGAGAGGTAGTGGGGGGGCCCAGAGGGCCCATAGTGATAATAGTGGAGGTCATTCAATGTAAGGTGGACTAGGACCACTATATTATTAAATAAGGCCCACTATGGTAGTTAGATATAATAAATGGGTAATTAGATATAATAAATGTAAGAGAACTTCTTAGAAGGTTCGTTCTTAACAAGTGAACAAAATTATAGTATTTGTAGCGGTAGCTCAATAGGAGGATGCCCCCTCGAAGAGGCAAGTGAATAGGAGAGGATCCCTTCCATAATATGATCCATTGTATGGTGTTGCCCTACCTCAAGGGTTTGATAATAATAAAGGATATTTTGCATATTGTTATTGTATATTTGTTGTGGTGCTTTGTATTCATTCTTTGGTTCTTAACAAGTGGTACCAGAGCACATTCCTTGGTAGACATTGTGGGCAAATATTTTTTATTTTTGCAGATTTGTTTTTCGGAGAAGAAAAAAGAGGGTCGCGAAATTCCAGAAATTTTCGGTATATTTATGTGAAAATTTTGTAGAAAACGGTTGTAGATATGAGTTCCTCTCAGAAAAACACCCAATTTGAAAAACAAAATTGTTCGAAACGGAGTCCGGGAAGTCAAGATATTGAAGTTTTAAAATCTGCAATTTTTCAGGGTTTTTTTCGCGGACGGTGGCACGATTTATTTATTTATTTCTGTAGTAGTTGGAGGCCAAATTTTCCCCAAAAAATTACAGATCTGAATTCCTCTCACAATTTCACCCAATTTCAAAAAAAAAAATCAGCTGAAACGGAGTCCAGGAAGTGAAGTTATGAACATTTTAAATTCAACAAATTTTCAGGGTTTTTCCGGAAAATGCCACGATTTTCTGTAGTAAGTTATTGTTCTATTTTTTGGGTTTTTTCATGATGAATGTGGGACCAAAGAGTTCATAGGGTGATCAGATGGCTATTTCCTCTCAAACCCTCAAGGGAATTTTTGAAGCATTCAAATCCAAACTGTATGACACATTGGATGCTAGATTGCATGACCTTGCAAATGGCCTCAATGATAGTTTACGTAGTATTCAAGATTCGTTGGATAACATGTCCCCTCTGAGAAGATCCATCCACATAGCGGAAAACGGTCATAGCAGAATCTGAAAGGAATAATACCACTATATAATATGCAGGATGGACACTGGTAATAATCATTGGGTCTCAATTTGTCACATTGATGCTCTCTACAGAAGGTGGATTGGAGTCATCAAATAAAATATGAAAGTGGTTGTCATCCCAGAAATGACAACTATCCATATACCAATCATCACAATCGGTCTCAAAATAATACAAAACATATATTTCTTGATTATATTCATCCCTTATGTCCACCATAAGAAATATATGCTACATGTTATCCAATGAATCTTGAATACTACGGAAACTATCATTGAGGCCATTTGCAAGGTCATGCAATCTAACATCCAATGTGTCATACAATTTGGATTTGAATGCTTCAAGAATTACCTTGAGGGTTTGAGAGGAAATATCCATATTATTACCCTATGAACTCTTTGGTCCCATATTCGTCACGAAAAAACCAAAAAAATAGAACAACAACTTTCTCCAGAAAATCACGGCGTTTTCCGGAAAAACCCTGAAAAACTGCTGAATTTAAAATGCTCATAACTTCACTTCCCAGACTCCGTTTCGGTTGATTTGTTTTTTGAAATTGGATTAAATTGTGAGAGGAACTCAGATATGTAATTTTTTTGGGAAAATTCAGCCTCCAGCTTCTATAAAAATAAAACAAATTGCGTCGTCGTCCGCGGAAAAAACCTTGAAAAATTATAGATTTTAAAACTTCAATATCTTGACTTTCCAGACTCCGTTTCGAACGTTTTCTTTTTTTCAAATTGGGTTTTTTTTTACCACATGTATAAATCTCAAATGGGTATCCAAATATGATTTCATATTTGCAAATGAAGAGTTTTTCTTTTAAAAAATCAGCTTCATTCAGGGTTAACCAGAATCAACCCTAAAACGATACGAATTTGATCGAAATGGGCCAAAGAATGCCGCAACATTGCGAGAGATCTGAAACCCACCTATATCTCTGAAATGCGTATCAAAAAATTATTTTATATTTTTAAACCCATAATTCCACTTCTTCCAAATAGCCTTCGTTTGACGCTGGTCAAACTTGGGCCTAGAATGATCTGAAGTTGAGAAAAAAGGGCCCAAGAACTACACATCTTCTTTTGCAATCAGGACCATGTGTACAAATCTCAAATGGGTATCCAAATATGATTTTATATTTGGAAATGAATAATTTGTCTTTTCAAAAATCCCCTTCATTTGGGATTAACCATAATCAACCCTAAAATGATATGAATTTGATCGAAATGGGCCAAAGAATGCCTCAACATTACGAGCGCTCAGGAACCCACTTGCATCTCTCAAATGGGTATCAAAAAATTATTTTATATTTTTAAACCCATATTTCCACTTCTTCTAAATATCCTTCATTCGGGGCTGGTCAAAATTGGGCCTTAAATGACCCGCAGTTGAGAAAAAGAGGCCCAAGAACTACACGTCTTCACTCGCAATTAGGACCATGTTTACAAATATCAAATGGATATCCAAATATGATTTCATATTTTCAAATGAAGAATTTTTCTTTTCAAAAATCACCTTCATTCAGGGTTAACCAGAATCAACCCTAAAACAATAGGAATTTGATAGAAATGGGAAAAATAATGCCTCAAATTTACGAATGCTCGGGAACCCACTTGCATCTCTCAAATGGGTATCAATTTTTTTATTTTTATTTTTAAACCCATAATTCCACTTCTTCCAAATAGCCTTCATTCAAGGATGGTCAAACTTGGGCCTAGAATGACCCGAAGTTGAAAAAAAGGGGCCCAATAACTACACGTCTTCGCTCGCAATCAAGACCACATTTACAACTCTCAAATGGGCATCGAAATATGATTTTATATTTGCAAATGAACAATTTGGTTTTCAAAAATCACCTTCATTCAGGGTTAAGCAGAATCAACCCTAAAATGATACGTATTTGATAGAAATGGGCCAAAGAATGCCTCAACATTGTGAGAGCTGGGGAACCCACCTATATCTCTCAAATGGGTATCAAACAATTATTTTATATTTTTAAACCCATAATTCCACTTCTTCCAAATAGCCTTCATTTAGGGATGATTTTAAGGATGGAAATTTATTTTAAAATGTAGAAACCTTGGCGAATATTACTAATCCTTTATATGTCAACTATAAATGTTTGGCAATATTTTTTAAAAAATATTCAAATTTCTAAGTATTTTATATAGTTTTTATAAAAGTTTGGCGATTTTTAAGGTAAAATAATTTTATCCTATAAAATTTGGGTGAATCATTTTTAAAATAACGAATCTCATTTTTGGAAAAACCATAGAAAATTAGCCCATGAGCGAAATTTAGCCCCTAAAATCATCCATGCCTTCATTCGAGGCTGGTCAAACTTGGGCCTAGAATGACCCGAAGTTGAGAAAAAGGGGCCCAAGAACTACACATCTTCTCCCACAATCGAGACTGTTATCACATGAAGTTGTCAAGGGTTGCAAAAGTTGTCCAAATATTTTTCTTGCACAAGAAACAACCATAAGCACAAGCACAACATTTAGAGCAGTCTATTTTTGGGTTGAAATACAAGCAGTGGTCAGGTTCAATTTTGAATGGTGGAGATACCAAAAGTAGTTCAGATCAATGAATTCGACATGTCAAAGTTGCACAAGGTTTAAAGACCAAATGGAATCCCCAAAGTTACAGATCAAGCACCACACATCCTTCCATATCGAATGGTCATGATTTATTTCGGGAGTTCAGGATTGGGGAGTTTCGGTTTCTGCACTCCCAGTTTCCTTCTAAGTGCTTTTTCCCGAAGTCACAGATCAAGCGCCATGCATCCTTTCAGATGGGATGGTCATGATTTACTTTGAGACTTTGGGGATTCTCCTCTTATTTTCCTCCGGAGTACTTTCTCCTAGAGTTGCAGATCAAGTGACACACATCCTTCTCCATCGGACGATCAATATTTACTTCAGGAATCCAAACTTCATGAGTTTTATCTCCTCCCCTCTAGCTTCCATCCATAGCGTCTTTGTTGGAGTTACTTCACACACACCTAGGATTTATTTTTCCTAAGGTTTTTATTTGCTTATTATTCATAATTAGTCATTATCCAGTCTCCTATATCTTAGGAGAGAATATTCCACCTGGAGAATATTCTCTTTCAGTTCACACTTCAGTTTGACTAGTTGAGTTGAGTTTAGATGTTGCATTGAGATCATCACCATGAAACATTGGGATCATCACCATGCTAATTATAACTTGCCTTGGTATCATCACCAAAGTGGTGCATTATCCTTGATTCCTTGAGTTAACTCCTCACTATTCTATATTCAGTCAATTAATTGAAGACTAGTTGACTAGTTAACTCAACTAGGTGGCAGTTCATTCCCGTAACTGCCTAAGAGACTAGAATAGGTGGCATGTCACTCCCGTAACTGATGGTGTGTGTACATATCACTCTAGACCACCACTATGGTGCATTGTTTCACCTTAAGTCGAACTCATTGAGATATACAAAGTATATCATGTGTAAATTATTCATTATTCACAACGGTTAATGAGAATTCTTCCATTCTTACTCTCCTTCTTCCTTTTCCAATTCTCCCTGCAAATGTGTGTATTATTGTTTATCTAGATCTATTCTGTGTATTTTCAACACATTTACATGGTATTAGAGCTGATGGACTTCTAAGAAAAAGCTACACCAAAATGTTTTGCAGGTACAAAAGATTGAAAACAATGGAAAGATGGAATTCCAAAAAGAATTCTTTCTTACATCTTACAACTATTTTGCATGGAAGGAGAAAATAGCCATACATCTCCGATCTAGAGGGTTTTATAGGTTAACCATGAAAATAGATACAGAGCTAACATCAACCATAGAAAAATCCAAGTACTTAAATCGCATGGATGAGGCACTCAGAACAATTTGCAGTCTTATTTCTCCCCATCTCCTTTTTCATATATCTTCCTGTAAGACTCCCAATGAAGTCTGGACCATATTGGAAGGGCTCTTTGGAAAATAGGATGAGATGAGGGGACAGATGCTATAGGTGGAGCTTCTCACATTGGATCCAAAAATCTCCGAGAATATCCAAGATTTATTTACAAAATTCAAGGATTTACTGTCGCAACTCAAAGCTTGCAGGGTTGATAAATCAAAGGAGGAGAAACAAATGGTTCTCACCATTCTCTCCAAGATTGGTCCTGAATTCTCAATATTTGTATCTACATTCCATACTATCATATTCGCTTCTGGAGCCACCTAGAAGATGCCTTCTCTTGAGGACTTTATCGAATCCCTGACACAAGAGCAAACCAAGCTCATCAACATGGGTGCAATCAAAGGCCCAAGGGTGCATGCACTTACTGTGCATGATGGCAGCCACAAATATCAGAAATATAAAGATAAATATAAGAGGAAATCTCATGCACATACGAAGAAGGAAGGGTACACAAAACCCTTCACTTATGCCTCCAGATCCAAAGGAGAAAAGGGAAGAAAAGGAGAGAAATGAACATACTGTCACAAAGGATTCCATTCAGAATCCGCATGCATGCAAAAAAAAACAGATCTGATGTCTCAGATACTTTAGAAAAACCACCTTGGATATCGCATCCCCGAGGGTGCAAAGAAGAAGAAGCCAGAAGATCTGAATTCCAAGAAAGGAAATTCTAGCCATGCCTTGATTGCCATCAACTCCTCTCCTGATGCTTCGATCGTAGGCTTAGGAGAATCACATCACATGGCTTCCTCAGAAGCAATATATTATTCGTTGGATGCATGCAAAGGTCCTATTCTGATGGGGGACAACTCTTTTTTCGAAGTCACCGACAAAGGAAGGATTGAACTCACCAACAGAAGCTTCGAGAACGTGCTGCATGTTCCCAAGATTTCTGTCAACCTTCTCTTTGTGTATCAGATGACGAATTCTGGAACCGGAAAGAAAGTCATCTTAAAAAAAAATTCCATGGACATATATGACATGCAAACCAACTCCAAGGTTCCTACTAGTGAGGTAAATCATCAATCTAGATTGTATACATTTTCTAAATTCATTGAACCTGATTCTGCTTTATTGCTTACTCATGCTGATGAAAGTAGTAGGATATGGAATGAAAGTTTTGGACATTTGAATTTCAGATACATGCAACAGATTAGCAAGAAAAAATTAGTTGATGGTCTACCAGACATCCACTTCTCCAAGGGAGTATGTGAGGGATGTGTTCTCGAAAAACACCCTCAAGAGAAATTCGATACGGGAAAGTCTCAGGGAGCTTCTACACCTTTAGATATGATCCACGGTGACCTCATGGGTCCTTTTCCACATCCATCGATCAATAAAGCGAGGTATGTTCTCATTTTTGTTGATGATTTCTCACGTTTTACTTGGATCTACTTTCTCAAGAAAGAATCTGAGGTCTCTCAAACCCTAAAACATTTCAAAGCCTTGGTTGAGACACAGTCCGGAAAGAAGATCAAAGTCCTATGAACTGGTAACGGGGGAGAGTATGTGAATTATAAGAACCACAATATTTTCCATGAGTCAGGGATTTAGTTGCAGCACACAGTTCCCTATACTCCGCAACAAAACGGAGTTGCTGAGCGGAAAAACTGATCTCTAAAGGAGATGGCATACATATAAAATAGATCTCCCCATAGATATGTCAAGGATAAGACCCCCTACGAGGCTTTGAGTGGCCTCAAATCGGAAGTGACCCACTTTTTCATTTTTGGTTCTCGTGCATCGGCCCGTATTCCCTCTGAAAAGAGGAAGGAACTTGATCCATAGAGAACTGAGTGAATTTCTTTTGGATACCCTAATGGTGTGAAGGGATATCGGCTTACTGATATTTCCTTAGACTGTCTCTGATCAAAATCTGGACCAGGGGGCAAAAATTTGCTCAATTTTCAAAGTTCTCGGATTGCGACGAATATGGTGCCATTGCGTCCGTCTCGTCTTCCCGATTCCGGTGGTATATTTACTTTCGAAAACAGAGTCTGTATGGAGAAGTTATCGCGATCTGTTCGTCGAGCCAAACAGGCAAAATTTTTGGATGCTGACTGTACCTGTCCGTACAGTCCATATAGCCACGTGGCAGGGCCGTACCATCATGGTGACATGGCAGGTAGGTGATGTGGAAAATGCTGGTTGGTTGTTCGTTGGTGAATACGACGATGACACGTGTCCGTTTTGGGCGAATGATATGAGGACACGTGGCCCAACCCGAGGGCGCCACGTGTCTCTCATTTGTTGGTCATTATTTTTATGTGTAAAAGTTTATTGGGAGTCCGTGGGGTTCGACCCCCAGACCTCCCCCATTTCCAATGCTTTTGTAACACTCTGCTAGCCAAGGTTCCCGCCAATGTTCCTTGTGTATGAAGTGGGCGGGCTTATATTTAAGTTTGGTGGAAAGTGTTGATTGAAAAGGGGTCGGGCCGGGGCATAGCCCCGACCCATGGTTTCATTACCATCCATATGACCGGCCTCCGACTGTTGGTGCGTGGCGCGAATGCACATATGTATATACCAAAGTTTGTTTTAATATATGGTGTGTGTGCATATATATCAATCCGCGCGGGGAGTTATAACATTTTATATATATATATATATATATATATATATATATATATATATATATATATATGTTATATTTGTTATATAACAATGTGCGCGCGGTTGTACCTTGCGCGGGAGTTACAAATTGGTTGCACGGTTTTTTTTCTTAAACCAACTTAACCACCGTTTGCCAAAGCCCGCGGTCGCGTGTGGCCATATGCCCGAGTACCGAGGCGGTTGGGGGCTGGAGGCACCCTAACCGTTCTACGGTTTGCACCGTTGGCGCAGTTGCACCCGGTGCCAGGTTATAACGCGCATTGGGAGCATGTTCCAGGTTAATGCACACAGAGGTGCGTTTTGTAGAGCCAGTTCCAACAAAGCTTGAAGGAGAAAAATGGAGGAGGCCTAACTTCTTCATCGTTTGGCCGATTGAGGTGCCGTAAAAGCCCAGCTAGGGGTTTTTGGACGTTTTGGATCCATTGGTGCCATTTTCACAGCCATTTGAAGACTTCTTCCACAAGTTTTTCACCATTGAAGTTTCAGCAAGCTCCAGGGAGCTTGAAGCCTTCTTTGATCGAGGACATGGTTTGGTGAGCCTATGTCAGTTTTCTGTGATTTAAATATCATGTTTGGCTAATTGTTATGCTCTGAACACATTG
>ML855935.1:0-27989 GCA_009831015.1 Picea engelmannii | reverse complement strand
GACCACGTGTACAACTCTCAAATGGGTATCCAAATATGATTTCATCATTGGAAATGAATAACTTGTCTTTTCAAAAATCACCTTCATTTGGGGTTAACCATAATCAAACCTAAAACGATACGAATTTGATCGAACTGGGCCAAAGAATGCCTCAACGTTACGAGTGCTCGGGAACCCACTTGGATATCTCAAATTGGTATCAAAAAATTATTTTATATTTTTAAACCCATAATTCTACTTTTTCTAAATTTCCTTCATTTGGGGCTGGTCAAACTTGGGCCTAGAATGACTCAGGTTGAGAAAATGCGGCCCAAGAACTACATGTCTTCGCTCGCAATTAGGACCACGTGTATAACTCTCAAATTGGTATCCAAATATGATTTCATATTTGCAAATGAAATTTTTTTATTTTCAAAAATCACCTTCATTCGTGGTTAACCAAAATCGACCCTAAAACTATACAATTTGATCGAAATGGGAAAAGGAATGCCTGAATGTTACGAGCGCTCGAGAACCCACTTTCATCTCTCAAATGGGTATCAAAAAATTATTTTGTATTTTTAAACGCATAATTCCACTTCTTCCAAATGGCCTTCATTCGGGCCTGGTCAAACTTGGGCCTAGAATCACCTGAAGTTGAGAAAAAGGGGCCCAAGAACTACACATCTTTGCTCGCAATCAAGACCACGTGTGAAAATCTCAAATGAGTATCCAAATATGATTTCATATTTTCAAATGAAGAAATTTTCTTTTCAAAAATCACCTTCATTCAGGGTTAACTAAAATCAACCATAAAACGATACGAATTTGCTTGAAATGGGCCAAACAATGCCTCAACGTTACGAGAGCTCAGGAACCCACTTGCATCTTTCAAAGGGGTATCAAAAAATTATTTTGTATTTTTAAACCCATAATTCCACTTCTTCCAAATAGGATTCATTCAGGGATGGTCAAACTTGGGCCTAGAATGACCCGAAGTTGAAAAAAAGGGGCCCAAGAACTACATGTCTTCGCTCGCAATTAGGACCACATGTACAACTCTCAAATGGGTATCCAAATATGATCTCATATTTGCAAATGAAGAATTTTTCTTTTCAAAAATCACCTTCATTAGGGTTTAACTAGAATTGACCCTAAAATGATATGAATTTAATCGAAATGGGCAAAATAATGCCTCAATGTTACGAGTGCTCGGGAACCCACTTGCATCTCTCAAATGGGTATCAAAAAATTTTGTATTTTTAAACCCATTATTCCACTTCTTCCAAATAGCCTTCATTCAGGGATGGTCAAACTTGGGCCTATAATGACCCGAAGTTGAGAAGAAGGAGCCCATGAACTACATGTCTTCGCTTGCAATCATGACCACGTGTACAACACTCAAATGGCTATCCAAATATGATTTCATATTTGGAAATGAAGATTTTTTCTTTCCAAAAGTCACCTTCATTTGGGGTTAACCAGAATCAATTCTAAAACGATATGAATTTGATCGAAATGGGCCAAAGAATGCCTCAACGTTACGAGCACTCGGGAACCCACTTGCATCTCTCAAATGGGTATCAAAAAATTATTTTATATTTTTAAACCGATAATTCCACTTCTTCCAAATAGTCTTCATTTGAGGCTGGTCAAACTTAGGCCTAGAATGACCCGAAGCTGAGAAAAAATGGCCCATGAACTACAGGTCTTCGCTCACAATTAGGATCATGTGTACAACTCTCAAATGGGTATCCAAATATGATTTCATATTTTCAAATGAAGAATTTTTCTTTTCAAAAATCACCTTCATTCAAGGTTAACCAGAAACAACACTAAAACAATATGAATTTGATGGAAATGGGCAAAAGAATGCCTCAATGTTACGAGCGCTTGGGAATCCACTTGCATCTCTCAAATGGGTATCAAAAAATTATTTTGTATTTTTAAACCCATAATTCCACTTCTTCCAAATAGCCTTCATTTGGGGCTGGTCAAACTTGGGCCTAGAATGAACCGAAGTTCATAAAAAGAGGCCTAAAAACTACTCTTATTCGCTCGTAATCAATACCACATGTACAATTCTCAAACATGTATCCTAATATGATTTCATATTTTCAAATGAAAAAATTTTCTTTTCAAAAATCACCTTCATTCGGGGTTAACTAGAATCAACCCTAAAATGATACGAATTTGATCGAAATGGGAAAAATAATGCCTCAACGTTACGAGTGCTCAGGAACCCACTCTAATCTCTGAAATGGGGATCAAAAAATTATTTTGTATTTTTAAACCCATAATTCCACTTCTTCCAAATATCCTTCATTCGAGGCTGGTCAAACTTGGGCCTAGAATGACCCAAAGTTGAGAAAAAGGGGCCCAAGAACTACACATGTTGGCTCACAATCAAGACCATGTGTACAAATCTCAAATAGGTATCCAAATATGATTTCATATTTGCAAATGAAGAATTTTGTTGTTCAAAAATCAACTTCATTCAGGGTTAACCAGGACTAGTCCTAAAATGATACGAATTTTATTGAAATGGGCCAAAGAATGCCTCAACATTGCGAGAGCTCCGCAACCCACCTATATCTCTCAAATGGGTATCAAAAAATCATTTTATATCTTTAAACCCATAATTCCACTTTTTCCAAATAGCCTTCTTTCGAGGCAGGTGTTGTTCCAGAGTCTGTACTTAAGGCTTTAAAAAGTACAGTGTCTAGGCATCCGAAATTTAGTAAAGTGTAAAAAGGGAGGAGAGTATACCTTTGGAAAATGAAGATAGGGTTTATTTCTAGGTTGTCGTTGTCTGGCTTCCACCTATTCCTAGATGTTTATATCCCATTTGATTGCAGCCCATGAACATTCAAGTTCTACCTGGGTGGTGGTTGGTTTAAGTATAGTATCAAAGAGATTGAAAGAGATATGGGTTTGGTCCAATAAACCGGGTTCAATATTAGGTTTCCCTACAACGGGGACAGTCATAGAGGAACATAAAAATTTAAAAGAGAACTGAAATTTTTTATGATGTATCAATTTGGTCTTAAAAAGAGAACTTTGAAAATAATGTTAAGGACGAATTGCAAACCAAAGGCCTTTTTTTGTAACTGTGTTATATTTGAAATAAAAAGTGTGTGAAATATGAGAAAAACATTTAGCTGTTTATAAATCAAAGCTCCTATCAAGGGAGAATCTCACTCCTTAAACAGAGGAAGAAAATAGACTAAGAGGGAATCTGATGAAGAATAAAATATGACAACTTAAAGGTTCACAGGTCTTGTATTTGTTGTTAGCCGATACAGAGGAAAAACTGTAAACGATATAGATGAATAAAATTTAACCACCACAGTATAAGTTTTACTAAATTGCAGTGCACATTCATCAGATGTATATAAGAGAAATAAAATTGAATATGAATAACAAAGAGAACAAACTCATAACACAGTCTTGACGGAATCAGGATTCTCCAGATTTCTTTGTATTAAGTCTCCAAAAGAAGATAGCCTCTATTACAATCGACCAAAAAGGTTCAGCCCCTTTTTCTTTTTCTAAAATGTATATTTATACAGATATTTATATGCTAGAATCTATCATTCCAGAGGTTTTCGGTTATAATCAAAGGAGTTAAAACATTTCGTTTCTTTATATCTATCTTTATTTGGTACTGGAAACATGTCTCTTCACATGCTCCATGCAAATAACGCACTTCTCCACCAACTGTGATATCAACTTAGAAGGTTCTGCTTGGTTATTGGCCTAAAAAATATAACAATCTTTCATCAATCATGGCAACTTTTCTTCCACCTGCTGGTCTTTGGTGCTGATAGAACATAATAATATACTTGGTTTAATTATCCATTTATCTATTTGAACTATGTCTATCTGGGCTATTTGTGATATTTCAACTAATTCTCTTTCTTCATTTTCCTTGATATTTAGCAGATATTTCCCATTTAACAAACTGAAAGTTTCTTCACAAGATTTTCTTATCTCCTTAGGTTGTTGTCTGCCTTCAGATATATTTCGCTCCCATTCTTTCAACAAGATATTTCCCCTGGTCTGCTCAGAGATAGGAAAACTGGAACTACTGCTTATTTCTTTTCTCATCGTGGCTATAATAGCCTCCTGGAATGCAACCCGAGCTTCTTTGACTTCCCTTTATCTGAGAGAGAGGTTCTCCAATATCTGATCAATGAGTTGGCAACTACTTTGAAGCATTTCTACTTTAACAAGCAGACATTGTTGTGCCGCCAATAATCTTTTTTTGATTTCTATTGCTTGAGATTGAAATATCCTGATATCGATTACCTGGTTTTCGGCTAACTTTATTTTGGCCCGAAGCTACTCTATCAATTCTCCTTGTTGGGCTATCTATATTTGAATTGTTTGAACCATCAGCTGTGTCTGTTCGAGATCATATTTGAGCCGCTCGATTTCATTTTGATCATCTATTATAGCTTGCTCCAAAGTTGCATTTGCCTGATCTTTGACAACAACCTCTGTTGTAACTAGTTTAGCCTGTAATGTCTTGATTAGATGATTTTTTCGCTTCACTTGATCTTTTAGGGTCTCGACTGAATATTGGTTTGTCGTAGTGAAAGCACCCAATGTTCCCACTATTTGCATTGCAAATTCTTCTTTCTTCATGGTTCTTCCATTGGTTATAATTTTAAATTTCTTGGATACAATACCTGCCTCTTGGTAGAGTTCTTGTCTCACGATAGCCTTTCTCTTCTTATCGAAGAAGAATTCATTCAGAGGTAGCTCTTCCACTAATATGGGTGTTAATTATTCCCCAAAAATCCAACCTGTGTTTGGTATTCCCTTTGTTGACTGCAGGGGGGTAACAGAAACAATGGGAATACTGACCTGTTTAGATGATTTCCCTAGAGTAACGACTGAAGTTGCCTTGCTTGGGGGATCGGAAGCCTTGGCTTCCTATTTTGGGTGCCCGATTTTCCCTTCTTTATCTTGTTGTTCTTCTTGGTCGGGTGCTGAATCTTTGGAGCCTTTGGCTTTTGTTTTATGTGCCTCTACGGTCGTTGGATTCTCACCTCGTAATACTGGGGGAAGGCAACTCCGCCCATGTTCTTGGAATTTGAAAACATCGGCCCTCTCTTCGGGTGAAAGGGCTTGTATCCAAGCCAAAACCTTGGCATACGATATCACGCCTCGAAAAATATAATCATGAGGTGAATTCTCGTGCTCAAACCTTTTAAGGCCATAGCTAGCCAAGTGATTACTCATGACCCTGTGTGGGTCGTGTTTTAGAATTCAATATGGACTGATTTTATATCTTCTAAGGTTGTTGCCTCGGCCTTTGCATTCCTGAAATCTAATGAATAATACGTGTTTAAATGAATGGGGAAAGGTGGCCATACCTTCTTTGAAAACCCCTTCAGATCTTTACTTATGCCACCAATCACGATTTGCATGGCGATCTCATGACAAGCCAACTTATCGGGTATAAACAATGGTAGAGCATGTGGAGGGACAAAAGCATCGAAAACCATGATGTATGAAAACTCTTCCTCCACGTACCAGTCGACCACCCTGCTCAAATTGGCCGCAATGCTATCTGAGATTCGGGGCGGTGGATTACCGAAGATGGCGACATGCATCGGTACCATTAACCAATTGAATATTTCATATATAAAATCCGAGGCCTTATCCTGCCAAATCTTAGAATTATAGACATGGATAGGCTCGGTCTCCGATGGAGCCCAGCTCCAACTCATTAAGGGAAAAGGTGTCATGGAACACATGGCGTCCATGATGTATGTAGACATAAAAAATGAGGCGGCTCTCCCACTTTCCCTCTGCATCTGATATTCTGTAATCCGACTGGTCAGACTATCTAATAACAGTTTGGCCCAGTCGAAAGAAAAGCCTTCTGCTACCGTAGGTATTAGAGGCACCCATGGGAGGAAACAATGTGTGGTGTCTTCCCTCCCGTATAATATATAGGTCATTATCGCTATGTATTTGAACTGTGGTTCCAAAGAAGATATGGAATAAAATCCATTGCTATCTTCCCTAAACTTCGCTGGGTGTGAGACCCAATCCTTGATCAAATCAGATAAGCTTTTCTCGTATTGCTCACATTCCTTCTGTTTAAAATCCTCTAGAAAATCTGCATTGTATGTGAAGTTCGACGTGGGTGGAAACTTGTACATCGCCTGTAAGTTTTCTGGTCTAAAGGTCCCAACAATGACCTTCTGCTTGCTGATGATGGTTCTGGTAGGGATATCTACATGATCTAGTGCCCATCGGATCATATCATAGTAAGGCAGAAGACATGGCCTGGTCGCTACTTTGTGCATCTCTTCCTGGATGACGATCTTGTATTTGGTAGTCATGTCGTCTTTCTCGTTGTCACTAGAATCATCCAAAAAGTTCACCAACTATGATTGCAAAACCTGTGATATGTATGACTAGGTTCGTACATAATCAACGGTTCGAGGTGAAGTATCCGAAACATTATCAGAGCCTTGTCCTGAAATCTCAACATTTGTCTTGGACACTTTTTGCGGGGCCATGACAAAAGGTTGCGACTTAGTTCTCCTGTAATAAAATTGCGTATACATACAAAAATCAGTTTGCTGAGAAAAACTTATCTGCGCGAGATAGAAATGAGCTTTAAGAATAGAGCATAAAGGAAAAATATCTATATCTTCTATCATTTAAACTCTTGGTGTCCTTATGAACAGAATGGTCAAATCATATTTAGAGACAGATTTAGCAATAAAGACCATATCCTTTGTTGTCGTTTCGCCTCATTCCCAATTAATGCTATAAAATTCAACGGTTCGTGACACAAGTTGGCGCAAGGAAAATTTAAAATGACCTCATAGACTGTGCATATTATTATTTGTATTGAACACTGATTAAGTTGGCTTAGCTATTTTGATTAAGCTTACTTAAATGTTAATCATCATTTCGGCGTTTGCCGTATCGAGAGTTTTTACTCTAACCTTTCGAGCCTAAAAAACCAGAGATCGCGATGATTAGATTTAGTTAAGAAAGGACGTAACCAGGATTAAGTGTTTTAATTAATCATGTTTTAATTTATATCTCGACTTCGTGGCTCGGGGTTTCGAGGGTATAGTTTTCGGGAGGAGTGTGAGCCAGGTCGTGAAATCCCGAGATCATTATGATGTGATTTATTTAAACCAGAAGGTAAACCGGATTAAGTGTTTTAATTAATTATGTATGAACAATATTGCGACTTCGCCACTCGGGGTTTTGAAGGTATAACTTTCGGGAGGAATGTATGCTAAGTCGCAAAATCCCGAGAGACTTTAACCATGGTCAAAAACTAAACACCCCTAACACTAACCCAGGTTACTTATGTAAAAGTCTCACGGCTTTGTCTTTTGGAGTTATGACGGTAATGTTTTAGGAGAGAGTGAACACCAAGACGTGAAATCCCGACAACACTTGACCGGGGTTTAAAGAATTTTACTCTCGGCTTTCACCTAAGGTGAGCTTTTTTTAAAACTTTTCATGACCTCACACATCGGGGCTTGTAAATCTTGTGACTTGTAACTCCTGAAGAGCAATATTCCGAGGTACAAAAATTAAAAACTTTCGTTTAATTATAAAAAGTGGTAACTTATGAAACATAACATCCTTCGCTATTTCGCATGTCGAGACTACTGAGATTTTCCATATGTAAATGTCACAAAGTGAAAAAGAACTCAAAAACTAACATTCGATTTAAAAAAATATATTTAAACCTGTCGAAAAGGCAGCTCCAACATAGGATCCAACTAGGGATCCCGTCTTCTTGCAAGATGGGAAGAACAATAGACCACGTGCCTGCATTGGGTAAATGGAGTCATTTTCTTCACTTCTGCTAAACTTCCTTTAGGGAAAAGATACACAGAGGGAAGAAGAGATCTTGTCTTTCACTTCTGCAAAGCTTTTAAATACTCACTATGTTTCATACTTAGCTACAGTCCCTTTCACGAATTTCTCTTTCTCCTTACTGAATTTAGGTCTACATTAAGACGAATCAAAACAGTTCTAGGAAATCCAACAGATATTGTAACTTTTGGCTTGCATCCAACGAAATTTATTATATGTCTTTAATCAGGGAGTCCCGTATGGACTTAGGATCTGGATCCAGTCTCGAGAAAGTTGATTACCAGAGTAGAGTGAGAATTTTGTATAAAAGCCTCACAGACATCTCAGATATTGCCTCACTGCCAGTGGGCCTGTTCAGTACCCCAGTGAAGTTTTCTGCCCCTTTTTTTTGAATTTCCTTTCATCACTTCGGAATATATTTATGCATTTAAATGTTGCGATGAGGGCAATCATTTCTGAATTTCCTTTCATCGTCTCTTCAGACTATATGTACAATTAGATATGACTTTCTTTTCACCATCTGTCTTATAGATTTCTTTTTAGAACATGAAGTGGGGGCAATCAGTTTGTATGAGGGGTGATGTTTGTATAATATTTTGCAATGGAGGTCTGTTAACTTACTTTGATTTCTCGGTACCAACCTTCCCTTAACCTTCACCACACCTTAACCCGCAGGAAAAAAGGGAAAAATCATTTCTAGGGGTTTTCCTTAGAGCAAGCCTCAATCCTTCGAAACTGTTGAAAAACCCAGAATAGTCAGGATCCATCTACACATAACTTGCTTAGTAAGAGACTGAGAAGTTATGAAGACCAGATTCCTTTCCAAAATATGCTTTGTAGCTTTCAAAGTTGAAACATAATCTCTTCCCCCTATGTATATAAATCCAGAAAGGTACTTGGCTTTTTAAGAAGGCAAAAGTAAGACCGGAGAAAAAGTGACGGATAGATTTTTATACCTTGAGGAGCAGGGGTCGAAAATTAAAACCGTTTTTTTGAAAACCTATCCCAGAGATGCTTTACTTAATTATCACCTATCTTTATTTTAAGTTAACTTCTTAGGACCTAGAGCAAGTAATTGTTCTTTTTAATAACAACTAAGCGAAAACATTGGATTGATGGGACCTTTACGGTGCTTAGGAGACCTTTGATTTCTTAAAGAACAGAATTCTCAGGAGTTCATACCTTTACCGTACCATTTTGAAACAACCGAAAACCTTTTCTATCACCTGTTTTCGGTGAATTCAGACTCTGATATATGACTTTCCATTTTCTCCTTTCGCTCGTTTAGGTCACAGGCCGAAATCCTGCAAACACAAAGAGTGTCCCTTAAAAGAGTTGAATGTATTTGAAAATTGCGTATCTCTATTTATACTGACCTAATTAATTAAAAATGAAAACTTACCTCAAGGGAATCATGAAATAGAAAGAAAATACAAATCGGTATATACAATGGAAATCCTTTGGGAACCAATTATTTCATGTAGTGTTTTAGATAACGCCCGTTGACATGGGCATTGAATATTTTACCATCCATATTTTCTAATAAAAATGAATTTTTTCCTTCGGACGCTGCGACTCTAAATGGTCCATACCAAATATGATCGAATTTACCGTGTTTCATAGAATCTTCCTTCCTAGCATCCCATCTTAAGACCAAATCACCTGGAAGAAACTCTCTGTCTTTTGTCTTACGATCAAATAATGTTTTCATGTCATCTTGATATTTTTGCAATCTTTCGTCCACTTCGACCCTGTGCTGTTGTACTTCGATCAGTTTATTTATTCTCCTTGTGACGTTGTTCAGTTCTTCTTTCTCATATTTCCATAGTTTCATTATGGGAAGTGCCAAATTTATGGGTAATACCACGTCAGTCCCGTATACCATTTGGAAAGGAGAAATGCTGATGGATTTTTTCGTGCCAATCCAATTTGCCCATAGTGCGTATTTTAAATGTACATGCCAGGACCTCTTGTTCTCGTTCAACACTTTCCTAATTATGTTGATCAGACTCCTGTTTGAAGACTCGACCAGTCCATTTCCTTGGGGATAATATGTTGTAGAATGGTCGAGTACAATATTTTATTTTTGGCAAAAACTGATCATAGCCATAGATTTAAAAGCCTGGGCATTATCTATTACTATCTTTCGGGGGCAGCCGAATCTAGATAAAATGTTTTCTTCTAGGAAATCTATTACCACCGAATCTGTATCCCTCTTGGTTGGAATAACCTCTACCCATTTAGTAAAGTAATCTATGGCGGTTAGGATCCATTTGTGTTGAGCACTGGAATGGGGGTTAATTTCGCCTATAAAATCCAGTCCCCACTGCTGAAAAGGAGCCTCTGTTTTGACTGGATTTAAAGGTAGTGCTAGGAGTTTATGCTTTCTTACGAACAGTTGGCAAGGGTCACAAGCCCTGACTTTGGCATTTACATCCGAGAAAATTTTAGGTCAATAATACCCTAACCTCAGGATTTTATAAGTTGTCGTTTTCCAAGCGTGATGCCCCCCCCACACTCCTTCGTGGAATTCGCTTATGACCCCGTCTATTTCAAATTCAACCAAGAAAACCAACAGGAAGCCAAGTGGGTCCTTCCAAAACAATTTACCCTCAGATATACAGTATTTGATCGCATGTAGTTTTAGCGTTCTGGGTTTGGATGGAGATAAATCACTCAGACACTTCAAAGTCGGTAGGTAGGATACTATGTTTTTGTACCAGTTAGAGGAGGTAAAATTCTCTTCGATTCTGATTTCACTTGTTTTCTCATAGAGATCACTCATATCTTCATCTTCTCCACATCCTTTTATGCTATTTATGCCGAGGGCTCTAAAATTAGATTCAGCTAAGAGTTTAGCCAGACCTTGACCTTTTACTAGTTTCATCGGATTTATTTCCAGATCCAATTCTTGAATTTTTGCGAGCCACCATCCCCTTTTTCCATCACTGTTAGGCTTCACTAAAATGTCTTTTACAGAGCTAGTAAGTACATATGCGATTATCTTGGAATGAAATACATAAGTTCTAAAATCCTTTAATGCCTTTACCATAGCATATGCTTGTTTTTCCATTATATTGTATTTTAGTTTTGTGTCTCTGAGACTTTTGTTGAAAAAGGCTATCGGTTGTTCGAAACCTTCCTCATTTTTCTGGAGGAGTACCAAAACAATGGTATGCTCGGAGGCGAATGAGAAAATGAGAAAATCCTTTAGATAGTCAGGGCTTGCCAGTACGGGTGCCTAACTTATAACCCTTTTGATACATGCAAACGATTCTTTGGCCTCTGCTGTCCATTTTACCTCACTGTTTTTCTTTAACATACATGTGATTAATTTCACAATTTCAGCAAAGTTTGGAATAAACTTTCTCAAAAAGTTTATCTTTCCTAAGAATGACTGAATTTCCTTTACATTTCTAGGAATATTTATTGTGTCTATAGCTTGAACCCTGCTGGGGTCAATTTTAATTCTGTCTCGGGACACAATATGGCCCAGGAGTTTACCTTCTTGCATGGCGAAGTGAGACTTCTTGGGGTTTAAAGACAGACCGAACCTGTGACATTTTTCGAAAGTTTGTTTGAGATGTATTAAATGATCTTCATTAGACTTAGAAAAAACAGTTAGATCATCGAGATAGATAACTACAAACTTGTGTCTTTCATCGACAAAAGAGATATCCATAGCACGATGGAAGGTGGCACTTGCATTCATTAGACCGAAAGGGATTTTATCATACATGAATGTACCCCAGGGTGTAGTGAAGGTTGTTTTTTCTTTATCTTGTTCATTTACAACAATTTGATTGTACCCAGAGAAACCTTCAATCATAGACATCCTATTTTCTCCGACTACCTTTTCTAATATGTGATCCATTTTTGGTAAAGGATAGTTGTCTTTGAGGGAAGATTTATTTAAATTTCTGAAATCAACACACAGTCTAATCTCCCCACTCTTTTTTCTAACCGGGACCAGGTTTGCCACCCAATTCGAGTATCTCAAAGGTACTATTATTTTCGCATCTAAAATCTTCTTAATTTATCTTTCGACTATGGGTAATAACATAGGGTTGATTTGTCTAAGCTTTTGCCTAAAGGGTTTGACACCAGGCTTCAGAGGTATCTTGTGTTTGATCACAGTGGTGTCATAGGTCTTAAGCTCTTCATAAGACCAAGTGAACATGTATTTATATCATGCAAGCAAATCTTTATACTTATTGTTCACCTCAGGAGGAAGGTACTTTGATATTTTCACCATCCTAGGTTCCTCTTTTGTCCCTACGTCGCAATCTTCAACCTCTTCTGGTTGGGGTTGGAGAGTGTATTTTAAAGGCATGTCATTTTGATCGAAAAGTATTTCCAGGGGGATTAGTCCCTTTGGAATCTGATTACTTTTTAAAACTAACATGCGATGGTTGGAAATTTTTTCTCGAAACTCCTGAGGGTCTTCTCCTTCTTGCATGATCCATGTGTGATCATTTTGATTCTTTTGATCAATGTGAGTTTCAGAAAAGTCGCCCACTGCTTCTAGGAAATTCCTGATCTGTTCGTCATCCTCGAAAACCTGCCAGTGTTGTATAATGTTCAGGATTGATGGTCTGTGCCTTACCTCTATATGGTATTTTAATTTAAAATTTGTGGGGGGAGCGAACATCGAGGCTTCCTTGGCTAACGAATCGACCTGCAAATATTTGGCGCATGGGATGACGTGGGTATTTACAGACGAGAAGAAATTTTCCATTAGATCCCAGGCACAATTTCTATACGCTCTCAATCTCGGGTGTTTGGCCTGGTATTTTCGATTCACCTATTTGACTATCAAATCAACATCTCCATATACTTCCAGGTTATTTATGCTCATCTTCTTGGCAGCTTTCAATCCTAATACTAAGGCTTCATATTCACATACATTGTTAGTGTAGTCTATATCCCATTGAAGCCTGTAAGAAAAAGGGACAACAAATTTATTTTCAAGTGCCACAAAAAGTACTCCTACACCTGCTCCTTCACATGACAGAGCACCGTCAAAAAACTTTTTCCAGATCCCTGTGCTATGCATATTTTCAGACTCTTTCTCATCTATGTAATTTTCTTCTGTGCAACTGTTTATACCATCATCAAAAGACAAAATACAATTTCCTAGATCTTGATCAACAATGTAAACATGAAAATTGTTAGGGTTTTGAGGATCGCTCATTGTATAGGCTAACCTCGTTTCTCTATATAACCGAGTAAGTTGCCCACCAAATACAAAAATTGTGGTGTAAGTCATGTCCAATTGGAGGGACCCCCCAAGTTTGGCTCCCCATGACCTTGATAGCAGTAAGCCATACTTTGGGGGGATATCAACAATAACTACATCCATCATGACACTTTTGACTGGGACCTGTGCAAGGGTGATTACTAAATATTTTATCATACCCATGCACTTAACTCTTCTCAAATTGAAAGAGTAGAGATATCTGTAAGGTCCGGTGATCTCGAGGCCTAGTCTATCCATAATTTCTTTGGGCATCACATTATATGAAGCTCCGGAATCTAGCATGCAATTATGTAGTAGTCGATCATGCACATTTAGGGTGATATAGAAAGGAGCAACGGTGTCTCTGGCACCCTCGAAATGTGGACCAAAAGTGATATTGGGCTTATCATCTTCCAAATTTATTATGTCTGATTGAATTTCTTGATCTGAACAACCTATCACTTTGGTTATCTGCTTTCGATATGCAAGATTATTTGCTAATTCAACCAGTGGGATTAGTATTTTTATCCTATTTATCTCATTTTCAAAACTAAAACCACCTCTAACTTTGTCTATTTCTCTAGTTGAAACCTCGAGCTCTTTCTTCTCAATCTTATTTGTCTGGGCGGATTTATTACTCATGAGTTTACTTACCGGTGCGAGTGTCTCAGTTGTCTTAATTCCCCTTGTTTGGGTCTCAACCTCTTTTGTTTTGAGGTCCAACAAGTCTACCTCTTTTATTTTGTTGTTGGATGTTTCATTCTCTTTTGGGGCAGGCACATATATTTCACCTCTAGAGAGAATTTTCTTCAGTTGAGGAATCAACATAGGTATGTTTTTAGACCTCAAGTTATATCTCGATTGGACCCTCGCTGTCATGGAATTAGACATTTCTTGACATACAACGAAATCATTGTTGTTTATATCATCATCTTCATTTGATGGTTGAGGTGTGTTCAACGACCTCTCGTAATATTATCTAGTTACACAGGACTGAATGCAGTCATCGCCCCCAAATTTGTCACATCTTCTTCAAGTCCCTTGAAATCTTCCAGGTCATTTCCTCCTATAAAATTTTCATTTTTAAAAGGGGTTTGGATTTTCTGATCTTCATTTTTAATCTTCCTTTGTTGATTTTGAGGGTTGGGGTTTTTTCTGAATTCTCTTTTAATGAAAGGATCACTCTTGGATTGATCTAGCTCCATTCTGGAAATCTTATTCGACAACTCTTTAATTATCCTAGCCATATCATCCATTTTGTCATCTGTGGATCTATTAGATTCTGAGGGTCTCGCTTGTTCCCTAAAACGTCTAGTTTCTCTGTTTCTCGTTTCTACCCTAGCTTTCAAATTACCAGAGGCCATCATGTTAGATTCAATTTCCACAACATCATCCTGCATTCGGGTTAAGGTAGCCCCCCACCTCTCTCTTAAGAGAAGGGCAAAGTTGGGTTCGAAAGCTCCTGCGAAGGTTACTTTGGCTGTAGGTTGGGAGGGTTTAACTTTGGCTGGGATCTTATTATACAGTTTGTTAAACCTTTGGATAAATTCCATAATTGTTTCTGAATTCCTTTTGTTTAAAGATCCGAACTCAGTCAGATAATATAAGTGGTATTTTCTCTCACCCCATTGTCTAAGAAAGGCATCTTCTAAGGCATCGTAAGAAAGGATAGACCCTGCGGGTAGGATTCAAAACAGGTCCGTACCTATCCTTCAAAAGTTTGAACAAACAATCTGGAATAAACATCTTTGTGTTCCAGAACTAGAATATCAATGAACTGATCGAAGAAATTTATATGTTCGACCGTAGTTAAGTCCCCTTCCCCTGTAAATTTTGGTAAATTTTTTATATAATTTTTAGGAAGGTCATGAAGAGGTACGGGTAGAACCAAAGGTGCATATCTCGTAGCCACTTTAGTGAAAACTCTGGGGGGTGGGGGAGGCACTTGGCCCCCCGCTCCTCCTCCGATGACTGCCATTGGTACTACCTAACAAGGAAAGGGTGCGTTATATAAAGGGTTATGAAATACTAAAAGAAGATTTCTAGCTTCTTCGAGGGATGAGAAAAGCGAAGACGGGTGAACAGAGATGCGAGGACTTGGATCCTTAGATTTGCAGGAGACGTAATCAGGGGATCCCACGGGTGTAAGATTTGAATATATAGTATATTATTCGAGACTTGGTGAGGTCGGGAAGTCTAAAATAAGAGTCAGTGGGATATCAACCATTGATAAATTTACTGCAGAGTTTTTACCTTTGTGTCCAACAGAGGTTTTCAGAAGGATTTCACCTTTAACCACAGAACTAGCTAAAAATGAATTAGTGGTCTCGAGAGGGGTACTATGTGAAGTTGAAGGTTCACAAGAACTCTTGGTCTTGGGTTGCAGGTGCTTAAGCTGATAGACTGCAGTAGTCGACTTAAGAGAACCTCTAGCTTTTAGTATTTTTTTTGGATATGAAACAGGCGTGGTGTGCTTGCTCTCTGGGTTTTGTCTGGTATTCCTTCAATCGGATGACAGCTTACTTATACGTAGAGTTTCCAAGTGAAAGATAGGAAAAGCCTTTATAAAGTGCCCACTCTTTCTTCACTATCAAAGTGTGAAACTTGAAAATATATGTCGTTCTTCCCAGGGAAAAGGTTTCGTAACTTCGGTCCCCGACAACGGCACCAAAAAGACGTTGTTCCAGAGTCTGTATTTAAGGATTTAAAAATTATAGTGTCTAGGCATCCGAAAGTTAGTAAAGTGTAAAAAGGGAGGAGAGTATACCTTTAGGAAAGGAAGCTAGGGTTTATTTCTAGGTTGTTGTTGTCTGGCTTCCACTTGTTCCTGGATGTTTATATCCTGTTTGATTGTAGCCCATGAACGTTCAAGTTCTACTCGTGTGGTGGTTGTTTTAAGTATAGTATCAAAGATATTTAAAGCGATATGGGTTTGGTTTGATAAACCGGGTTCAATATTAGGTTTCCCTACAATGGGGACAATCATAGAGGAACAAAAAAATTTAAAAGAAAACTGAAAGTTTTTATGCTATATCAATTTGGTCTTAAAAAGAGAACTTTGAAAATAATGTTAAGGATGAAATGCAAACCAAAGGCCTTTTTTCGTAATTGCATTATATTTGAAATAAAAAGTGTGTGAAATATGAGAAAAACATTTAGTTGTTTATAAAGCAAGGCTCCTATCAAGGGAGAATCTCACTCCTTAAACAAAGGAAGAAAATAGACTAAGAGGGAATCCGACGAAGCATAAAATGTGACAACTTAAAGGTTCACAGGTCTTGTATCTGTTGTTAGCTGATACAGAAGAGAAACTGTAAACGATATAGATGAATAAAATTTAACCACCACAGTAGAAGTTTTACTAAATTGCAGTGCACATTCATCAGATGTATATAAGTGAAATAAATTGAATATGAATAACAAAGAGAACAAACTCATAACACAGTCTTGATGGAATCAGGATTCTCTGGATTGCTTTGTATTAATTCTCCAAAAGAAGATAGCCTCTATTACAATCGACCAAAAAGGTCCAGCCCCTTTTTCTTTCTCTAAATTGTATATTTATACAAATTTTTATATGTTGGAATCTAACGTTCCAGAGGTTTTCAGTTACAATCAAAGGAGTTAAAACGTTTCGTTTATTTATATCTGTCTTTATTTGGTACCGGAAACCTGTCTCTTCGCATGCTCCGTGCAAATAATTCACTTCTCCACCAACTATGATATCATCTTAGAAGGTTCTGCTTAGTTATTGGCCTCGAAAATATAACAATCTTTCATAAATCATGGCAACTTTTCTTCTACCTGCTGGTCTTTGGCGCCGATAGAACATAATAATATACTTGGTTTAATTAGCCATTTATCTATTTGAACTATGTCTCTCTAGGTTATTTGTGATATTTCGACTAATTCTCTTTGTTCATTTTCCTTGATATTTAGCAGATATTTGGCTGTATTGATTTGACCAAGTATCTCAATGCTACTTTCACCATAATCTTTTCCTGTATTGCTCACATTCCTTCTGTTTAAAATCCTCTAGAAACTCTACATTGTATGTGAAGTTCAACATGGGTGGCAACTTGTACATCGCCTGTAAGTTTTCTGGTCTAAAGGTCCCAACAGTGACCTTCTGCTCACTGATGATGGTTCTGGTAAGGATATCTACATGATCTAGCACCCATCGGATCATATCATAGTAAGGCAGAAGACATGGCCTGGCCGCTACTTTGTGAATCTCTGCCTAGACGATGATCTTGTATTTGGTAGTCATGTCGTCTTTCTCATTGTCATTGGAATCGTCCGAACAGTTCACCAACTCTGATTGCAAAATCTCTAAGATGTATGACCAGGTTTGTACGGAATCAACGCTTGAAGTGAAGTATCTGAAACATTATCAGAGCCTTGTCCCGAAATCTCAGCATTTGTCTTGGATACTTTTCACGGGGCCATGAAAAAAGATTGTGACTTATTTATCCTATAATAAAATTGCGTATACATACAGAGATCAGTTTGCCGAGAAAAACTTATCCGCGCAAGATAGAAATGAGTTTTACGAATAGAACAGAAAGGAAAAATATCTATATCTTTGATCATTTAAACTCTTGGTGTCCTTATGAACAAAATAGTCAAATCATATTTAAAGACAGATTTAGAAATAAAGACCATATCCTTTGTTGTCATTTCACCTCATTCCCAATTAATGCTATAAATTTTGATGGTTCGTGACACAAGTTGTCGCAAGGAAAATTTAAAATTACCTCGTAGACTATGCATATTATTATTTGTATTGAACATTGATTAAGCTGGCTTAGATTTTTTTACTAATCTTACTTAAAATTTAATCATCCTTTCGGCGTTCGTCGTATCGGGAGTTTTTACTCTAACCTTTCGAGCTAGGATTAATTGTTTTAATTAATCATGTTTTAATTTATATCGCGACTTCGCGGCTCGGTGTTTCAAGGGTATAGTTTCCAGGAGGATCGTGAGCCGAGCCGCGAAATCCCAAGATCATTATGATGTGATTTACTTAAACCAGAAGGTAAACTGGATTAAGTGTTTTTAATTGTGTCTGAACAATATCGTGACTTCACCACTCGGGGTTTCAAAGGTATAACTTTTGGGAGGAACGTATGCTGAGTCGTGAAATCCCAAGAGACTTTAACCATGGTAAAAAACTAAACACCCCTGACACTAACCCGGGTTACTTATGTAAAAGTCTCACGGCTTTGTCTTTCAGAGTTATGACGGTAATGTTTTAGGAGAGAGTGAACACCAAGACGTGAAATCCGGACAACACTTGACCGGGGTTTAAATAATTTTACTCTCAGCTTTCACCTGAGGTAATCTTTTTTTAAAAATTTTCGTGACCTTGCACATCGGGGCTTGTAAATATTATGACTTGTAACTCTCGAAGAGTGATATTCCGAGGTACAAAAAGTAAAAACTTTCGTTTAACGATAAAAAGTGGTAACTTATGAAACATAACATCCTTCGCTATTTCGAACCAAACTTGTGATGACAAAGAAAAAATTGGAGTGAAGCTGCTAAGACGCGCACGTGCAGGCAAAGCGATCTAGGGTTCATTCTCTCGCAGCCATGCCAAGCCAGGGCAGAGGGGAGCCGCCACCCCTCCCTCCCTAACCATGTCCTTCAGGAAGCTAATAGCAGCTTTCACAAAGAAGGCACCCCAAGCGGAAGCACCAAGTTTTGTGAAAAAACTGGATGACGTCCCAGAGATCAATCTCCCCCCGGAACAACCAATGAAGGTAGCGATCTCCCTTTTAGACTGAGGGCTGGTAGGTCAGTTCATGGGCCTCTGGCCCTCAGCCCGGATAATAGACAATTGGATCCAAAGGAACTGATGGCCATTAATAAAAAATAGCGTAACTTGCTACGCGGTTGGAAGAGGTTACTATATTTTCGAATTTATCTCCCAGGAAGACCGCGATCTAATCTTCAGGAACGGCCCATACTTCATGGGTACATAGGTCCTTTATCTGAACCAATGGAATACAAACTTCGACCCAGCTTCAGAAGTGCCAAAAGACGTCCCAATCTGGGTCAGACTCCCAAATCTGCCAATCCACTGCTGGAACTCCTCATCGCTGCAAGCTATTGGGAACGGACTAGGGCACTACATTGACAGAGCCGATCCAAAGGACCAATATTCCTGTGCAAGAATTTGTGTGGAAGTTGACTTGGAAATAAGACTGCCAGAAGCGGTAAAACTGAAGGTAGGAGAATGGAAACACCTACAAAAATTGGACTACGAGCAGCTCCCGTTCAAATGTAGAGGATGTCACGAATATAGACATTTTCAGAGAAACTGTCCAAATACCCCAAGCACAGAGAAAGCAGGCGAGGAAGGTTGGCAGCAACCCCGGAAAGGAAGGTCGAAATCCAAAGGCCCAAGAAGGGAAAACCCAACCCCCACTCAAAGCAACCCTGGAAACAAAGAGATGGAAAAAAGCTTCAAAGCACTGGAAAAGGAAGGTGAATCGGAGAATCCAAGTAAAGAAACTTAGACTGAAGAAGAAAAAGATGACCAAGTCCCGGATACTGGCAGAACCCCCAAAACAACAGAGGAAATGGAGAAACCCATCTCCCCTCCAGGGAACGAGGAGGCTCAAGGAATCGAGGAGGGGGGGATCTCGTCAGGAAATGAATCAAAAGGAGCGAGTGAAGCCTGGGACACCCCAAAGAAGCCGGGGAGAGGTAGGAAATCCAAAAAAGTGGAACGAGACCAGGAAACCTACAAAGATGTTCTCAAAGGGGCACAACCAACCATCAAGCAAATGATCGGAGTAAGGAAAACCAGGAAGCTAGCCAAGGCCTCCCAAGGAGGCCATTCCCCACCACAAAGTAAGCAATGAAGTTAACTTCCTGGAACTGTAGGGGTCTAGGTAGCAAAAAGAAGGAAGAAGCTCTCAGGGACATTCTCAGAGCAATGAAAACAGACATCCTACTTATCCAGGAAACCAAGATGAGTCAATAGGACTCTATGAAAGTTTCAAAAAACGTATGGAAAAGCAGCCAGGGTTTAGCTGGAAATGCCAGAGGCGCGTCAGGAGGAATTTGCATCCTTTGGAATGCCTCCAAAATAGATCTGATCCACTCAAACCTTTGCATGCAATGGATCTTCTCCCAACTTCTCCATAGGGAGTCAGGGAAAACAGTAAGTCTCTTCAATATCTACATCCCACAACATATAGACGAAAAAAAGAATTGCTGGAAAACCCTCCTAAATTATTTAGCCGACAATGAGCTAGAAAACATCATGCTAGGAGGGGACCTAAATGTAACTTTGGCCCAAGAGGAAAAACGGGGAGGATCTATTGTAAGGGACCAAGCTAGAGAATGGGTGGAGGACCTAATATGTGCTTGGGACTTAATGGATATTAAGCCGACCAGGGGACATTACACCTGGACTAACAGAAGGGTAGGCCCAGGGCATATAGCTACCCATTTGGACAGATTCCTTGTCCAAAGCTTGTTCCTGTCCCTTGGGCTCACATCCACCTCAGAAATTCTCCCCCATAGCACCTCTAACCACAAACCAATCATCCTAGAGCTAAGGAAGGACCAAGGCCAGGGACCCATCCCCTTCAGATTTAATCCCTCATGCATACAAGATAAATACTTTCTGCACAAAGTCTCCAGTGTCTGGACAAGCAAGGTCAATGGCTCCATGTTTTATGTTTGGCAGGAAAAATTGAGAAGACTTAAGGTCGCGCTAAAAGAATGGGCAAAGAATCAATCTAATCCAATCGCCCTGCGACTAGAAGCCCAAAGGCGTCTAGAAAGTCATCAATTTATTCTAGAAAAGAAGCAGATTACTTAGCAAGACTTTCTTAAAGAGGAACAGCTTCAGAGGCAATGGCACAAAGCCTGCAGAGAGGAAGAAGGTTACTAGAGGTAGAAGTCCCGAAGTCTTGGTTGAAGGAAGGAGACAAAAATACAAGCTATTTCCACAAGCAAGCGGAAGCAAGAAAACAATATAAGGCTGTAACAGAAATTCAAGTCCAAAATGTTACAATCTCTGAGATTTTGAAACATTCAGAACTCTCTACTCAGAAACGCAAAGGTCAAGCATCGACCCTCAAATGTACCCCCTATATACTGTCCCAAACCTAATAAAAGAAGATATCAATCTCACTCATGGAGGAAGTCACACAACAAGAAATAAAAGACACGGTGGACCAAATGCACCCGGATAAAGCACCAGGACCGGATGGATTTACTGCAAGATTCTTTCAACATTGTTGGGAAATAATCAAATCGGACCTAGCTAAAATGATAAGAAAATCACAAGCGAGCAGCAAGCTAGGAGGAAGCACAAATTCAGCCTTCCTGGCACTCATCCCTAAAGAGAAAGGAGCGCTGAGCTTTAGCCGATTCAGGCTGATATCCCTCTGTAACACAAGTTACAAAATTCTTATGAAGGTCATCGCAAACAGATTGAAAAACGTTCTCCCTCTAATAGTTCCTGAGAACCAGGGAGGCTTCATTAAAGGTCGACAAATAGCAGACAACATAATTCTGGTGCAAGAAGCTCTTCACTCAAGCCTACGCAGGAAAGATAAAGGTATGATTATCAAACTAGACCTTGCAAATGATTTTGACAGAGTTAATCATAATTTCCTTTTTGAGTTAATGAAGAAGTTTGGATTTGATCAATCCTTCATGAACTGGATAAGAGCTTGCATAGGATCGCCATGGATAACCCCCATGGTAAATGGAAGAGTAACCAATTTTTTCAAAGCGTCTAGGGGCTTGAGGCAGGGATGCCCTCTATCGCCCTTGCTATATGCAATTCAAGCCTCAGTTCTGAGCTACCAGCTGGAGACTTCCAGAACCCAAAGAAACCTCCAAGGACTGAAAATAGCGCAAGGTGTAAAGGAAATCAACCATGCGCAATTTGTGGATGATACCCTGCTTCTAGGTGGGGCAAGTCTGTTTGTTGCAAAAAGATTCAAAGAGGAGCTAGATGCATATACTGCAATGTCAAGAAGTGAGATAATCCAATCAAAAAGTAAAATTTATGGTTGGAACATTACACCCATAGAGATGTTGGGAATTTCCAGAGTTTTGGGGATGGAAGGGCATACCAAATGGGAGACCTTCACCTACCTGGGAATCCCTATTTCCAAAACTGCTCCAAGGGCCTCACAATGGAACCATTTACTTGACAAACTAAAAAAGAGAATTTCCTCCTGGGGGGCGAATTGGCTAACTCTAGCAGGGAGGATAGTCCTTATCAAATCCGTCTTGGCCAGTGTACCCATCTACCAAAACTCTTTATTGCTAGCCCCAAGATCTACAATTCAAAAAATAGAGGCAATGGAGAGAATCTTCCTGTGGGAAGGGGGGAAGCAAACAGGCAAGAGACTTCACCTTATAAATTGGGACAAAATCTCCAAACCTCTCTTGGAAGGAGGCCTCAATTTTAAAAACACCCAAGTACAGAACCTGGCCCTAGGGGTGAAGCTGTTATGGCACATTGTCAGTGGGAACATCGCTTGGAGCAAGGAAGCACTATGGAAGAAATATTCAGAGGCACAAGGAACATGTGCATAGAAAACCCTTGTAGAGAGACTAAGGGGTCCCCAACCTACGCTCTGTGCAAAAAATCCATGGACCTTTTCACTCCTCACCTCACTTGGGTGCCAAGAAATGGGAAAAAAATTAAAATCTGGCAAGACTCCATTCTAGGGGACCCACCTCTGGAATGAAACCAGGATCTACAAAGGCTAAAAGGTTGGATGGATGGGCAAAATCTAAAGACACTCTATGACATTTCTAAGTGGGGGAACGAAAGAGGCAAGCCGTGGAAAGGTTGGGAAGTGGGCAATCTACCCCAGGACTTAGAAAATGATTGGGGCACTCTAAAGCTTAGTTTGCAGGGGAAAGCCCCCATTAAAAAAAGAGGTAAATATGAGAGAGGCTGGGGGAAGAATGCGAATCCCTACTCCACCTCACTGGGATACAACACCTTCCGAAACATCCCTCATGTTCCTCCCAACCCAGCCATCTGGAAATTCATCTGGAACACCAAAACCATTCCCAAAATAGACTTGTTCCTTTGGACTTTAAGTCATAATAGTATCCAAACAGGGGAGAACCTTCAAAAGAAAGGTTGGGAGGGTCCTTTTAGATGCCCCTTGTGTCAACAAGCTGAGGAAACCTCAGATCACCTTCTTCTTAATTGTAGCTATTCCAAAGAAGTCTGGAATCTGACAGTTGGGTTGCAAAAGAACCCAATTCTTCCCCAAGACATTAATTCCCTTCTCCAAAACTAGACAGCCCTTTACCCTTTCCAATTGAAGAAGCAAATCTATGCCTCGGGGCTCTGGAGATCACTCCCAAGGTTTATCCTTTGGGGGCTTTGGCTGGAAAGAAATAACAGGGTTTTTAGGGACAAGCAAAGGAGTGCCTCACTAGTGACTGCAAAGATCAAAGCCCTCTTTGGCGAATGGGCTAACACCCATTGACATCCTCCATACAGTAGGGAGATGGAAGAAAAAGAATAACTTTGGCTGGGCCAATTCCAAATTCATTTTCAAGCAGGGAACACAGTCAATACCACAACTCAGGAAAATTGGGAAATAAGGACAAGGAAGAATGAATTTGACAATTGGGAAAAGGAAAGGAAAGGATAGACTGCATTCTATCCTTTGATGGAGCCTCAAAGGGAAATCCAGGCCAAGCAGGAGGAAGAGGATTAATTGTAAAGCCAAACGTAGAAGTCATGGTACGATATGCCATAGGCCTAGGCATCGCCACCAACAACCATGTAGAAGCAATGGCATTATGGCAGGGCTTGTGCCAAGCCAGAAGCAATGGAATTCAAAAACTGATTATCATAGGAGATTCCCGAATGTTAATCCGTGCCATAGCCTGTTCCACGAAAACTGAAAATGCACAACTCAATAATTTGTTGGCCAGGATACGCCTCCTCCTTCAAAGGTTTGACTCATATCAAGTGTTCCATGTCCTGAGGGAGCTGAATAGAGAAATGAATGAGGAGGCAAATAAAGGCGCAAAGCTAGAACAAGGACGCATGTGGGCAAACGGCCAACTAACCATGGTGGATCTACCTTGACCAGCCTCAACCTAATTGGAAGCATGCAAATTGCAAAGAAAGGGACAAGACCAAATCCAGTGCTGGAACATATGCTGAAACAGTGCTGGAACATATGCTGAAACAGTGCTGGAACATATGCTAAAACAGTGCTGTAACATATGCTGAAACACAGTGCTAGAACATAAGCTGAAACAGGGCTGGAACATATGCTGAAACACAGTGCTAGAACATAAGCTGAAACAGGGCTGGAACATATGCCGAAACACAGTGTTGTAACATATGCTAAAACACAGTAACATATGTTGAAACACAATGCTGGAACATATGTTGAAAAACAGTGCTGGAACATTTGCTGAAACAGTGCTGGAACATATGCTGTAACATATGCTGAAACACAGTGTTGGAACAAATGTTGAAACAGTGCTGGAACATATGCTGAAACACCGTTGTAAAAAATGCTGAAATAGTGCTGAGACATATGTTGAAACAGTGCTGAGACTTATGCTGAAACAGTGACTGGAGTTTCAACATTTAAATTTAATCCAGTTCTATTAGAAGACGCGCAGGAACTAGTTCAGTTCACAAGTCTATAGCTATAGAAGTAGAATGGTTCAGAAAGACAGGCCCGAAGAAATTCGAGGCCATTTTGTAATCGGATCTGTGGCTAGTCCACCCCATTAATATAATCTATAACCGTTTCTGTAAAAAAAAAAAACATCCTTCGCTATTTCACATGTCGAGACTACTGAGATTTTCAGTATGTAAATGTCACAGAGTGAAAAGGAACTCAAAAACTAACATTTGATTTAAAAAAATATATTTAAACTTGTCGAAAAAGGCGGCTCCAACATCAGGTCAAACTTGGGCCTAGAATGACCCGAAGTTGATAAAAAGGGGCTTAAGAACTACACGTATTCTCCCGTAATCGGAACCACGTGTAAAAACTTCAAATGGGTATCCAAATATATTTCATCTTTGTAAATGAAGAATTTTTCTTTTCAAAAATCACCTTCATTCGGGGTTAACTAGAATCAACCCTAAAATGATACGAATTTGATAAAAATGGGGCAAAAAATTCCTCAAGGTTACGAGCGCTCGGGAACCCACTTGCACCTCTCAAATGGGTATAAAAAATTTATTTTATATTTTTAAACCCATAATTCCAATTTTTCTAAGTAGCCTTCATTTGGGGTTGGTCAGACTTGGGCTTAGAATGGCCCAAAGTTGAGAAAAAGGGGCCCAAGAACTACATGTCTTCACTCACAATTAGGACCACATGTAAAACTCTCAAATGGGTATCCAAATATGATTTCATATTTCCAAATGAAGAATTTTACTTTTTAAAAATTACCTTCATTCGGGGTTAACCAGAATCGACCCTTAAACGATACAAATTTGATCGAAATAGGCAAAATAATGCCTCAACATTACGAGTGGTTGGGAACTCACTTGCATCTCTCAAATGGGTATGAAAAAATTATTTTGTATTTTTAAACCCATAATTCCACTTCTTCCAAATAGCCTTCATTCGGGGCTGGTCAAATTTGCGCCTAGAATGACCTAAAGTTGAGAAAAAGGGGCCCAAGAACTACACGTCTTTTCTCAGATTCAAGACCACGTGTACAAATATCAAACGGGTATCTAAATATGATTTCATATTTGCAAATGAAGAACTTTTCTTTTCAAAAATCACCTTCATTTGGGGTTAATGAGAATCAACCCTAAAACGATACGAATTTGATTGAAATGGGCCAAAGAATGTGATCCGGATTTTATGAGCAGAACGAAATGAATACAAATTATTAACATGTGCTTAACACAAAATAACAGAGATACAGTAAAATTGGTTTTCTATTCAATAACGAAATAAGTTGAAACTGTAAAATGCAGTGGAAACAAGCTTGTTGGAATGGTGGCGGCTTATCTTTGAGAAGAGATGTGACGGCAACGCGCATTCGCAAGAAGCAGTTACAATGAGGCTCTGAAGGCCTTTTTACAATAAGCAAGAATGCCAAAAACCCTATACATCCAAAAACCTAACACTAGGAGATGAAGCGCCAAAAGTCATGTGGGCCCCGTTTGGGTAAGTTAGTACATCAACTTCTCAAGGTCATAATGTTTGCATACGATCTTCGTTTTAGGCATGTGATAGCTCGTTGGAAAGGTATCATTGAGGAGATTAATTTTGGAGGCTCAATGATGCCTTTGACTATCATTGAGGAGATCGATCCTGAAAAACCTTCATTTAGGCCCTCAACATGGCCCGAGAAGTTAAAACTGCTAAAAATAGTAAATTGATAAAATTGTCAGAAAACTGTTTTGAGCCAGTTGGAAAAGGTGGGTGGCAACCGATATCCATATGGATTAGAATGCCTCAACGTTATGAGTGCTTGGGAAACCACTTTCATCTCTCAAATGGGTATCAAAAAATTGTTTTCTATTTTTAAACCCATAATTCCACTTCTTCTAAATAGCCTTCATTTGGGGCTGGTCAAACATGGGCCTAGAATGACCTGAAGTTGAGAAAAAAGAGCCCAAGAACTACATGTCTTTGCTCTAAATTAGGACCAAGTGTACAACTCTCAAATGGGTTTCCAAATAAGATTTAATATTTTCAAATGAAGAATTTTTCTTTTCAAAAATCACCTTCATTCGAGGTTAACCAGAATCGACCCTAAAATGATACGAATTTGATCGAAATGGGCAAAAGAATGCCTCAACGTTACGAGTGCTCGGGAATCCACTTGCATATCTCAAATGGGTATCAAAAAATTATTTTTTATTTTTAAACCCATAATTCCACTTCTTCCAAATAGCCTTCATTTGGGGCTGGTCAAACTTGGGCCTAAAATGACCCAAAGTTGAGAAAAAGGGGCCCAAGAACTACACGTCTTCAATTGCAATCAAGACCACATGTAGAACTCTCAAGTGGGTATCCAAATATGATTTCATATTTGAAAATGAAGAATTTTTCTTTTCAAAAATCACCTTCAGTTGGGGCTAACCAAAATCGATACTAAAACGATACGAATTTGATCCAAATGGGCAAAATAATACCTGAATGTTACGAGTGCTCGGGAACCCACTTGCATCTCTCAAATGGGTATCAAAAAATTATTTTGTATTTTTACACCCATAACTCCACTTCTTCCAAATAGCCTTCATTCGGGGCTGGTCAAACTTGGGCCTAGAATGACCCGAAGTTGAGAAAAAGGGACCAAGAAACAACACGTCTTCACTCGCAATCAAGACACGTGTACAACTCTCAAATGGGTATCCAAATATGATTTCATATTTGGAAATGAAAAATTCTTCTTTTCAAAAATCGCCTTTATTCGAGGTTAACCAAAATCAATCGTAAAACGATATGAATTTGATCAAAATGGGCCAAATAATGCCTCAACATTGCAAGATCTCGGGAACCCACGTATTTCTCTCAAATGGGTATCAAAAAATTATTTTATATTTTTAAACCCATAATTCCACTTCTTCCAAATAGCCTTCAATCAAGGCTGGTCAAACTTGGGCCTAGAATGACCCGAAGTTTAGAAAAAGGGGCCCAAGAACTACATGTCTTCTCCCTGAATCATGACCACATGTACAACTCTCAAATGGGTATCAAATATGATTTGATCTTTGGAAATGAAGAATTTTTCTTTTCAAAAATCACCTTCATTCAGGTTCACCATAATCAACCCTAAAACTATACTAATTTGATCGAAATGGGCCAAAGAGTGCCCCAAATTTATGAGCGCTCGAGAACACACTTGCATCTCTCAAATGGGTATCAAAAAATTATTTTATATTTTTAAACCC
>ML855934.1:8427-27881 GCA_009831015.1 Picea engelmannii | reverse complement strand
TTATATTATAAAAGTGAATCACTACAAAGTAACTTTGTTGTTCATTTTTTAAATTTGTTTTCTGCATGCAACTTTAACTTATAAAGTAACTTCATTATAAAAGTGATTCTCACTTATTTTATAAAAGTGGGTCACTTCATAAGCAACTTATTTGTAAAAGTGAACTTATAGGAAAAGTTAGAGAAGAGATGGATTTTTTTGTTACTTAGAAACCTCATTGTTCATCCATTATCACGTTAGCCAACCTCTACCTACTATGTGACACTTTGGTTACCTTTTATGCCTTGATTAAAAAAATCATAACTTTGATATTTGAAGTCCTTTTTGTGCCATTTTTTTTAAACTGCCTATTTTTTCAAGAGCTTTATATCCAGAGATTCAATTTTTTTTTTTTAAAACCATATTACCTACATATTTTAATATGGATAGTCCAAGTGATCTTTTACTTACCAATACAAACTATTTCTCATGGAAATCCCATATGGAGGATGTCCTAAGAAGTAAAGGACTTTACCAGATTACCTTGGGAAAACAAAATGCCCCCACTAATGCCACAAAGAAATTCAAATAAGATAATGAAAATGATGAACCACGTGGATTAATCGAAATGCCCATCTCTAGTGATTTACGATTTCACCTTCAAGGAATTGATGACCTAGATGAAGCTTGATAAAAGATGGAAGCTGTATTTGGTAAACACAAAGAGATTCGAGCCCACTAGCTTAAAAATCAATTAATGTTTTAAAATCACAATGATTTCTCTTACATTGAAGATTACCTATCTAAGTTCAAAACATTCATAATTTTACTTAAAGACTATAAAATAAAAATGAAGGATGACCGATGTATATAAGCTATTCTTGCTAAGCTTGGTAATATATATTCTATTTTTGTATATACTTTTCACTTCACTAGAGAATCTATAGTCACATAACAATGGAACCAAAGTGTTATAGTCCGAGGAATAAGAGGGATGCATTAAAAAAACAGAGCTATATTATAGGAAGAATAATAGGGACACATGTACTCAAGAAGAGATAGAGATTTCTGGGAAGGATATCTGTTTGAGTTTGTATTCCATATTCATGAGCATTTATACAATAGGGATATGATTTGAGCTGTTGTACTTGCTCCAACTAATCCTTCATTAAAGGTTGCATTTATCCTCTACATGCATTTACTCACTTTATTACATGTATTCATACATTATTATGCTATTGTATAGTGTATGATGGCTTATTACAAGGGCCTAAAAGGCCTCCCAACACATGGGCTCACATTCCTAATGAGAAAAGGAAAGCATTACATCCTAAAAGTGAGAAGTGCATTTTTTTTAGATATATTGAAAATGTCAAAGATTATAGACTTCTTCTACCTCATTCCAATGAAATTTTTATTAGGATAGATGTTAAGTTTGATGAAAATCTATCGACTTGCATGCCTAAGTCAACAGTTGTGCCATTTTCGACTTGCGAACCATATTCAATGTCTGTGTCATCTTCTCTTCCCAACTTTTCTATTAATGATCCGATTTTGGTTTCTTCCTCAGATGATGACAGTGAGGATGAAAATCCACCTTTTCCTACTCATCTTCATGTAGTTGAGTCCATTGGACATGAACTTAGAACATCAACATCACTTCCATTATGGGTCCGTACAACGTGAGAGCTCGTGATATTGTTGGTAATCCTACAGATTAGCATCATACAAATTCAAAGTTCCAAAGAGCCTCCTCTATTTTGGATCAAGTTTTAGATGCTCATGATCTAGAAACATTTGCAAAATCTTTACTCCATCTAGATTGGGACACAACAATGAATGAAGAATATCATTTCTTAATGGTGAATGATACTTGGAATATTGTACCTCATTTGAAAGAAAGAAAACTTGTCAAATGTAAATGGGTGTATGGAACTAAGTATTCATTAGATGGAAGTATTGAAATACATAAGGCCCGATTAGTTGCCAAAGGATTTTCTCATGTTGAAGGAATTGACTATAATGAAAGCTTTACCCCTGTAGCCAAAATGAATTCCATCCGCCTTGTTCTATCCTTTGTGCCTCACATAAATGGTAGGTCCATTAGATGGATGTTAGATCCTCCTTCTTGCATGGGGATTTGCAATAATTTATTTACACGGAACAATCTCTTGGCTATGTTTAGAATGACTCTAGTCTTGTTTGTTGCCTTAAGAAATTTCTTCATGGTCTTAAGCATGATCCTCGGGCTTGGTATACTAAAATGGATAGATTTCTTCTTGACATCGACTTTTCCAGATGTCATTTTGACCCCAATGTCTATACCAAGAAAGTACAAAACCATCTCATAATACTTTCTCTTTATGTTTATGACCTTATTCTCACTAGTAGTGACCCCAAAATTTTAAACCATGTGAAATCCAGCCTTACGAAGAAATTTGAAATGACAAACTTAGGTTATTTGCATTATTTTCTTGGCCTCCATGTATTGCAAACCAAGGAAGGAATTTCCCTTTCCCAATCTAAGTATGCATGTGACCTTCTTCACCACTTTCACGTGGAATATTGTAAATCAACCCCATCTCCCTTCTAGTGTGGCATCAAACTTGTTGCCACCTGTACTACACCCAAAGTAGATGCCACATTGTACCATCAGTTAGTTGGTAGTCCCTTATATTTGACTCATACCCATATCAATATTTCCTTTGTTGTTGGTCTTGTTTCTTGGCATATGCAAACAATCCATGAGAGCCATTGGAAAAAAAACAAATGATACTTCAATATATTTGGGGTACAATTCAGTTTGAGATACATTACATTTTAGGGGGGACTCCTTTGTTGGTTGGTTTCATTGATTTAGATTGGGAAAGAAGCCCTAATGATTGGAAGTTTACTACATGTTATACATTTAGTCTTGGTTGTAGACTTTTCACTTGGGCTTGTAAGAAGCAATAGACTAAATATATAACAAAAGTAGAGTACCAAGCAACAATTAATGCTAGTCAATAATCCTTGTGGCTTCAACATATTCTTTCAGAGTTTGGATTCCAACAACAACATCTGACCACACTTTGGTGTGACAATTGGAGAACCATCAAACTCGCCAAAGATGTAGTTCAACATTGTTATCCCCACTTTTTAGGGATAACTAAGAGATCATGTCTCGAGGCCCATAGGTCCTAGACATGGAGTACCAAGAGCAGGATTGACCTGAGCATGGCCCTGGAGGGCCCACCTTTTCTTCTTCCATTGTCTTTGTCTTGTAAGCAACAACAACATCCATCACCATTGGCTTGGTCCTGTATCAGAAGAGGATCTTGCTCCATGAGTTAATTGGTCCAGGTATCATGGTATGTGTCACTTTTGATCATTTAAACCTTTGAATATATGCATCTGATTCCTTTTATCTCTAACAACTGCTTGGATCTTACATTTTCCCACTTGACCATGTTTGGGGGGATTGACAGGGTGCCCTAGCAAGCCCGAGTCTATAGGTTTTTAGTTTTCCACTGGGGGGATTTGTGAAAATCCATTGTCCACTCCCATCATACTACCACTTTTACATATTGTTTCCCGCTCATCTATCCCTTTCCCCTTGCCCGGGCATTGGGTTGACCTATTTTTAGGACTGCACCTTACCTCATGGGAACAAGGGGCTAAAGGCCCAAAAGGTAAAAACAAGTTGGTAAAAGATAAAAGCCTAAGAATAAACCTCGAGATGCTTCACCCAGGGATCCCCGAGAAAGCAATAAAAAGCTTCTCAACAAGAAACAAGAGGGACCCGAAAAATAATAAAACAAGAACTAATCAGAGGATAGGGGGTCTCATCACGAGCCAACCTATTAGGTTCATGGTATCTAGTAGTATGACATTGCCACCATCTGGATACCATGCCAGGTCAGTGACTCTTGGTTGCATGGCCAAGGGAAAGGGGGTCTCATCACGAGCCAACCTTCTCATTTTTGCGAAAGTACTTGTGGGTAACATTGTCAGCTCTAGTCACCACGCCAAGGAAGTGTCCCCTGATTAGATCTTGAACAAAAAAATCAAATAAAAGAATAAAAAGAATACAAAGAATAAAGGCAAGAATGGGCTTGGAAAAAATGCATCCATGACAGGGACAACTCAACTTCTACAAAGGCACCCACAGGTAACACGTTGCATCCTTGGCCCTTACTGCACCCACTTGCTTGGACATCCCCTGACCAAATCATCCACTTACATGGCTTGGATGAGGTCTCTCTGGGAACTTTCCTTTTTCTATGGACACTAGCCCAATAGGAAGCCTTGTCCTTTTCCCTAGACTTGTATTGCAGGCTTGTGTAATGTCTTTGAGCTATTGATTGATGTATTGGGGATTTTATGCATGTGTTTAATAATATTAATGATGAAATGTGATTGACATTGCCATTATCCCTGTGACTGATGAGCCCATGGAGGGCTTAGCCTTTGATGTGCAGGATACACATGGGGAGACAATCAGTTCAGACCTCCATGGGGCTGAAGAGCCCACCATATGGATGCTAAGACCCCATCAGGGGGCAGAGACAGGGCAGAGATTAATCAGAGACTTTGCACCAGAGATGAAGAGGATGTTCCACCAAAGGCACCCTGACATAACTTAGCCTAGGGGGTTGAGCCATTTTCACTGAGACGTTGGCCTTGGAAGGCCTGGGACATCACCTTTGATGACCATGACATCATCCAACATATTGGACATATTTGGAGGTAGACTGGTCAGTTGTGGCACGTGTGGCATGTTGGAGAAGCCCCTGGAGGGCTAATGTTTGGCTCTAGGATGTTTCATTTTCCCTAGAAAGGGCTAGCGCCTCTCTTAGAGGGGATTTTACTCTCTTTTATTCTTAATTAGGGTTTTTATTTGACAATTTAAAGTAAAACAATATGATTTTGGTGTTTTGGCCTTGTCGGCCTTTTTATGACCTAAAAAGTAAATTAGGTCATTGATACACTATATATTGAGGATTTTGATCCTCATTTTATCATCACAGCTCACTCACTCATTAGTGAGGTCTGAAATTTGCACCTTATCTTGGGTACTTGGTTGATTTAAGGAAGGCACACTTGTTGAAGGAAGATATTTTTGGCATATTTTGGCATTTCTCTTGAACGAAGGTGTTACAACTAGGGTTTGCATGCTATTTCATGGTGATATGTAAGTGTTTTTTTTGCAAAACTTCTTGAATGAATGGTTGTAGTCTTATATTCTTGCATATGTTTATAATTTGTTGATTAAAACCCTAGGTGACAAGCACACAAGTAGGTTCTTGTCTCATGTCCCCTGATAGACAATTTTTCAGCCATTGAAGAGGAAAAGAGAGCCTAGCCATAGCTACACTCCTTTCTCCTCTTCCCCTTTTCTATCTGTACCTATTTGAGCTCAAGAAGGAGAAGACATCCCAAGCCTAGGTTATCTACACTTAGGGACATTTTTCTTCTAGGGTTTGATGATAGAGCCTTGCTGTAGAAACACTCTCCCTCATTTGACTCTCTTGTCTTGACTTTATCTTTCATGCTAGCCATTTTTTCCATCTAAGGAAGGAGGAGAGAGCACGAGGCCTTGCCATAGCAACACCGGAGTGAGCCTCTCTCCCATAGGGTTTTGTCTCTGAGGCCCTGCCATGGCAACACTTCAGAGCTCTTCTTTCCAGTCCTTAGCCATCCTCCTTCAACCCTTGCGTCCTCCTTTAAATTTACTCCATTTTACCCTAGAAGGCACTGATCTCAAGACCTCCAGCGTTGAAGTGGAACTTGATCACAAACTCTCTCAAAAATTGAATTTCAAACCCTAACTACACTAAGCTCAACTAACTTACTGACCCTAGTTGCTGACGTCATCCTTGGTTATTACATCTTTAATGCAACAACGTTTCATTTTATGAGCAATTGAATGGTAGTTAAAGGCATTAATTGAGTTAAGTATTGATTTGTTGCATTGAATTCCATATCGTTCTAGTATTTATTGGTGAAGTGACATTACTTTTATTTCCATTTTGTAAACATTGACTTCGTCAACATTTAATTTCAAATTGCTTATATTGAATATCAGATAGTCTTTGTTATATATGAAGTACTAACCAAAGCCTGCACGTATCAGTTTATTGTTTCTTTGTTCTCGGGCATGGATTCTACTTGGTTATATTTGTTGGCTATAAGGAAGACTGTCTGTTCTGGTGGTGATCTGTGAAGGGGGAAACTTGTCATTGGCTGATTATCCTTTAGCCTCTTCAAAACCCCAGATCACCGGAGATGTCTCCCCTAGGTCTCACCTCCCTAAAGAGAAAGAACTTCCCCATCATGGTGACATTGGGTGGGATAGGTTCCTATTACACTAGTTTGGCCTTCTACTTTATAGCCTTTCTTCCTAGCTACAAATTGTGTGATAACATTTTGGCGCCATTGCCGAGGACACTGATTCAATTCTCCCAAAATGACAAATCTTTTCAGTAATCCTTGCCTCAGAGCCTTATCTTACAAGCTTACCTGGCGACTCCACTAGGGTGTTTTCCCTATTTCTTTGATAGTTTCAAGAAAACTCTCTGGTGACTCCACTGATGAAAAATCCAACGATGACTTCACAATGGGATCCTATGAACTACAACCCTTTAGACATGAGTAACATCCTGGGGTACCCTCAAAAAATTCCCTTTGAATACATAAATTTTCTCCCTGGATTCTCTGGTGGTGATAGAGAGAGAGAGATGACTATCACATGAGAAATTTTTGGAATTTCTTCCTATCCTACTCGGTCGATGATTATGCTAAAGACGTGGTCATGAAACTTTTCTCTGCCACGCTTTGTTACAATGCCAAAAAATGGTATGATAACCTCCCTGAGGTCAACATCACGACTATGGAGCAATTTGAGAAATTTTTTCTTGAAAAATGGGGTATCCAACAAGAAGACATCCCAATACTATTAGAAGAACTCAACCACATAAGACAAGCTGAGGATGAAACTATTAGAGACTTCCATATTAGATTTGAGAACATGCTATATCAGATTCCTGAGAGTCATCATCTCGAGGAGAGATACCTGGTCCATCTCTTTACTCATGCACTTTTGGGATATTTGAGTTTCTCTCTTGATAAAATAACCCCAAGGATGCCCGATGAAGCTTACTACATGGCTACAGTGATTGAGGAGAAGATCTCCTCGTTTGAAATAGGATGCCTCTTTACCTTAAATACTCTCAATGGGGAGAGTTTTTTTACCCTTGAGAGTTTCATCATTGATCTCCAAGAAAAAGGGGAACAAACCACAGATCGACGAGGGATTGCTAAAGAAATAGTTGAGGAGCCAGAACCCAATAAAGAAGTATCAACATGCCCTCTTCCTCTTGATGAAGTGATCCATAAGCCTTCTCCACCTGCACAACAACAAGACGATAAGTTTAGTTTCTTTCCTTTTCAGGATTTTGATGATACCTTATTTCATGATTCAGAGAGTGATGGAGAAATGGAATCCCCGAATGAAGAGCATCTTCCTTGCTGCATGACCAAGGATAAGACAATAATGCATGCCAAAGATGCCCAAGTCTTAGAAACTCCTACACAAGAAGAAAAAGTAAGTTTCCCTCCTCTCCAAGATTCGGGTAATTGTCTACTTTATGATTTGAGAAAAGAGGAGGAGATGGGTGAGCTTTTGAATGATTTCAACCCTCCATGTTATGATACTGACTCTGACATAGCTGATTTTGATGAGTTCATACATGTTGGGAGATGTAGGTGGGATGCAGTTGGTTATGATATGGATCCTATCTATGACATAATGAGTCATCTCCAAGTTTTCTCTTTGCAATTATCATAGCGAACTCTTGACCAGTGGCAACAAGGAGATGATTTTTTTACCGATGCTCCCCAAACACCCAAGGATGACTTGATGCTATGCTTTCCTAATGATTCTTGGTCATGCCTTGAGGAATTTGATGATTTCTCCTCTGAGCATTTGGATTTATTCTATGAAGATGACTATCAACCACCATTGTGCTCAAGTTTTGACAGGAGTAAGAACGTTGTTTGCCTAAAGAGAGATTATCATGACATTTTTCTCCAGCCACCCCTTATTACCTTACCTTGTTGTGTCATTAAAGCTGTAGTTGGGAATTATACCTTTTGCATTGAGTTCCCTCTGAAGAAAACCCGAGAATCCAAGGATTCGTTGAAAATTATAGATTTCAGTCTATCATATCATTTTTTCAACTTTCCCTTGAGAGTTTGCCAGTTGTCTACTAGATCTTTGTCAATCCCCCCCCAGGCCTCAGGGCATGAGGACGTCCTAGGTAGCTAGTCTATAGACCTTTTGAGCCAATATTCTAAACCGTGGACTCTTCATGACCCCTTCCAGAGGTGGATTGAGTACTTTCCTCAGAGATGGACTTGGCAGGATTTTATCCCTCCCACCCGCCTCCATGAGTTAGACTTTGAGATTTCTGATGATACGATATATATTCTAACTCATGACATTTTTGTGCTTGATTTATCACTATTTTGGTTTATGATGAAGCATAAAGGTAGGTATTGTGGGACATTGCTGGATTGGCTACACTGGTCGTTTGACTACATCGAACATCCAACCAACAGGTAAGTAAAGGTAGGTACTTTTCTTTACATTCACGTATTGATTGTTTTACTTTAGTATATATACATCTATATGTATGATGGGGTGGCATTACCACCCCAATTTTGTTACTGATACTTCTATTGAGATTGAGCAAGTCTTCAGGTTATGCCGGAGATGCTGAGGTTCTCATGTGCTCTACGGTGAACACATGTCCCCGAGTTGGAGCCAGATGTTATCCCCACTTTTTAGGGATAACTAGGAGATCATGTCTCAAGGCCCACAGGTCCTAGACATGGAGTACTGAGAGTAGGATTGACCTGAGCATGGCCCTAGTAGGCCCACCTTTTCTTCTTCCATTGTCTTTGTCTTGTTAGCAGCATCAACATCCATCACCATCAGCTTGGTCCTGTATCGGAAGAGGTTCTTGCTCCATGAGGTAATTGGTCCAAGTATCATGGTATGTGTCACTTTTGATCATTGAAAACTTTGAATATATGCATATGATTCCTTTTATCTCTAACAACTGCTTGGATCTTACATTTTCCCACTTGACCATGTTTGGGGGGATTGACAGGGTGCCTTAGCAAGCCTGTGTCTGTAGGTTTTTGGTTTTCCAATGGGGGGATTTCTTAAAATCCATCATCCACTCCCATCATACTACCACTTTTACATCTTGTTTCCTGCTCATCTATCCCTTTCCCCTTGTCCAGGCATTGGGTTGACCTATTTTTAGGACTACACCTTACCTCATGGGAAGAAGGGGCTAAAGGCCCAGAAGGTAAAAACAAGCTGGTAAAAGATAAAATCCTAAGAATAAACCTCGAGATTCTTCACCCATGGATCCCTGAGAAAGAAATAAAAAGCTTCTCAGCAAGACACAAGAGGGACCTGAAAAAATAATAAAATAAGACCTAATTAGAGGATAGGGGGTCTCATCACGAGCCAACCTATTAGGTTCATGGGTATCTAGCAGTATGACATTGCCACCAGCTGGTTACCATGCCAGGGTAGTGACTCTTGGTTGCATGGCCAAGGGAAAGGGGGTCTCATCACGATCCAACCTTCTCATTTCTACGAAAATACTTGTGGGTAACGCTGTCAACTCTGGTCACCACACCAAGGCAGTGTCCCCTGATTAGCTCTTGAAAAAAGAAATCAAATAATAAAAAAAAAAGAATACAAAGAATAAAGGCAAGAATGGGCTTGGAAAAAATGCATCCATGACAAGGACAACTCACCTTCTACAAAGGCACCCATAGGTAACACATTGCATCCTTGGCCCTTACTGCACCCACATGCTTGGACATCCCCTGACCACATCATCCACTTACATGGATTGGATGAGGTCTCTCTGGGAACTTTCCTTTTTCTGTGGACACTAGCCCAATAGGAAGCCTTTCCCTTTTCCCCAGACTTGTATTGCAGGCTTGTGTAACGTCTTTGAACTATTTATTGATGTATTAGGGATTTTATGCATGTTATTAATAATATTAATGATGAAATGTGATTGATATTTCCATGATCCCTGTGACTGATGAGCCCATGGAGGGCGTAGCCTTTGATGTGCTGGACCATACCCAATGGACAGGTACCATTTGGACCGGTACATATGGGGAGATGATCAGTTCAGACCTCCATGGGGATGAAGAGCCCACCAGATGGATGCTAAGACCCCATCAAGGGGCAAAGATAGGGCAGAGGTTGATCACAGTCTTTGCACTATAGAAGAAGAGGACGTTCCACCAGAGGCACCCTGACATAGCTTAGCCTAGGGGGTTGAGCCCTTTTCACTGAGACGTTGGCCTTGGAAGGCCCGTGATGTCACCTTTGATGACCATGATGTCATCCAACCTATTGGATGTCTTTGGAGGCAGACTGGTCAGTGGTGGCACATGTGGCATGTTGGAGAAGCCCCTGGAGGGCTAACGTTTGGCTCCAGGATGTTTCATTTGCCCTAGAAAAGGATAACACCTCTCTTAGGGGGGATTTTACTCTCTTTTCTGCTTAATTAGGGTTTTTATTTGACAATTCAATGTAAAACAATATGATTTTGGTATTTTGGCCTTGTCGGCCTTTTTATGACCTAAAAAGTAAATTAGGTCATTGATACACTATATATTGAGGATTTTGATCCTCATTTTATCATCACAACTCACTCACTCGTTAGTGAGGTTTGAAATTTGCGCCCTATCTTGGGTACTTGGCTGATTTAAGAAAGGCACACTTGTTGAAGGAAGATATTTTTGGCATATTTTGGCATTTCTCTTGAAGGAAGGTGTTACAACTAGGGTTTTCATGCTATTTCATGGTGATATGTAAGTGTTTTTTCTACCAAACTTCTTGACTGAATGGTTGTAGTCTTATATTCTTGCATATGTTATAATTTGCTGATTAAAACCCTAGGTGACAAGCACACAAGTAGGTTCTTGTCTCATGTCCCTTGATATAGAACTTTTCAGCCATTGAAGAGGAAAAGAGAGCCTGGTTGTAGCTACACTCCTTTCTCCTCTTCCCCTTTGCTAGCCGTACCGGTTTGAGCTCAAGAAGGAGAAGACGTCCCAAGCCTAGGTTATCTACACTTAGGGCCATTTTTCTTCTAGGGTTTGATGATAGAGCCTTGCTGTAGCAACACTCTCCCTCATTTGACTCTCTTGTCTTGACTTTATCTTTCATGCTAGCTGTTTTTTCCATCTAAGGAAAGAGGAGAGAGCACGAGGCCTTGCCATAGCAACACTAGAGTTAGCCTCTCTCCCATAGGGTTTTGTCTCTGAGGCCCTGCCATAGCAACACTTCAGAGCTCTTCCCTTCAGTCCTTAGTCGTCCTCCTTCAACCCTTGTGTCCTCCTTCAAATTGACTCCATTTTACCCTAGAAGGCACTGATCTCAAGACCTCCAGTGTTGAAGTGGAACTTGATCACAAACTCTCTCAAAACTTGAATTTCAAACCCTAACTACACTAAGCTCAACTAACTTACTGACCCTTGTTGCGGACTTCATCCTTGGTTATTACATCTTTAATGCAACAACGTTTCATTTTATGAGCAATTGAATGGTAGTTAAAGGCAATAATTGAGTTCAGTATTGATTTGTTGCATTGAATGCCATATCGTTCTAGTATTTATTGGTGAAGTGCCATTACTTTTATTTCCATTTTGTAAACATTGACTTCGTCAACATTTACTTTCAAATTTCTTATATTGAATATCAGATAGTCTTTGATATATATGAAGTACTAACCAAAGCCTGCACGTATCAGTTTGTTGTTTCTTTGTTCTCAGGCAGGGATTCTACTTGGTTATCTTTGTTGGCTATAAGCCGAATTATCTGTTCTAGTGGTGATCTGTGAAGGGGGAAACTTGTCATTGTCTGATTATCCTTTAGCCTCTTCAAAACCCCAGATCACCGGGGACATCTCCCCTGGGCCTCACCTCCCTAAAGAGAAAGAGCCTCCCCATTGTGGTAACATTAGGTGGGATAGGTTCCTGTTATGCCAGTTTGGCCTTCTACTTTATAACCTTTCTTCCTAGCTACAAACTGTGCGATAACAAACATCATCACAACAAACACATTGTGCTACACATGCACTTCATTATAAATCTTTTTCAATATTGCATTCTTGAAGTGATTTTTTTCCCTACAAATGATCAATTTGCAAACATTTTCACTAATTCTCTTATAGAAGTGAAGTTTTCCAAACTTTGATCTATGTTTGGAATTCATAAAGTTGTCATCAAGGGGTGATAGGATTTAATCCATCCTTCTTTCTCATATTGTGTCACCTTTGTAAATCCTTCAATCCTATCCCAAGTTGTTCTTAAGGGGGGATGTTAGGATATTCAAACACTTAGGATTTAGTTAAGATCAACTTGGTCCAATGTATCTTTATGTAAAAGTGTGTTTATTTAGTATGTATTAGTATGTAGTTGTAGTTATGTAATCCGATGGTCACAATATGTTTTAGACATAAATTGATCCGATGTTTCATATTTTCCTCGATAATAATCACTATATTGATATGTGGCTTAACACCCAATTGGTCCATTTTCTCTATTAAAAGTTCAAACAACATGGATGGTCATTTGCTGAAGATCGATTGTGAGAAATTCTTATGTACACATTTTACTTTTCCATTAATATATTTCCTAAAGTGGTCGTGTTGGTTGGGGCCATGAAATATTTCCCTATTTGAGGGTTTTAACCACATAAAACATTGGTGTAATGATCTTTGATTTGGTTGTGTGAGTAGTTACTTAAGGTGTTCATCCTGTGTGAACATACCTTGTTTTATTGAAAAATTTGAAGAAAAACTCTTTGCATGAGGAGATGTCATGTGGCATTATTGTCATGGCCAAACCCTCAAATGAAGAATAATGCATTCTTTAAAAATGATCTCATGAAATAGAAAGATGACAAGTGAAAATTTGGACCTATTCAAAACATCTCATTAAATTAAAAGGTAAATAGTGAGGGAGAGCTCCACCTTAGGAGGATTTTACAACCTTCTATAGAAATAATATTTTGTGGGAGAGTTTTTGGAGGTGAGTACTGCAAACTGATATCATACTCATTTGTTAAAGGCATGTTTGGAAGATAGGGAATACCCTCCAATTTATTCATTGAACATCTATTGGGATGACTGGAAGAAGGACACATTGAAGTTGAGATTTTTATCTCTTTTGATACTTTTCATGGGTTGATTTGATGGTTGGAATCAATGTTACAAACTAGTACTGTAATATTTGAAAAGGGGAATTTTTTCTACAATAAGAAGAGATAAGGTTGATATGTAACCCTCATTACTTCTTCCTATAATCATTGTTGATTTAATGGATATTGCTGCTATGATTTCTGCATATTAAAAGGTCATTATGTTGAGAGTATTTGGAATTCAATAGACTATCAGTATCCATGACAAGAGTATCTATAGATAATATTATGCATTCCTTTTTCTCTTACTTTACGAGGTTGTCAATTAGTCTCATCTCATTATTCTTAGCTTCACAATCATTCAAGACTTGATTGCTTATAAAATTTGTTGTGCATTTCCTTGTTTTTGCACAAGAGACTTGATGAAAGATTATTCTATCTTCTTCACTTCATGTTTGAATGGTTGATCCATTTTCTGGTGCACATCCACTAATATGGCATGCATATCCAAATCAAGGCCTTGTACAAGACCATTTTATAGATTAGTGTTATCTAGATCAATAGTTCTATGAGGGGGTGTTACCTTATCTTTTGGGTGATTATTTCATTTATGGTGAAGTCCAGTGATTTTTCTCACATGAATGTAAGGACAAGGTATTTGGTGGGAAATATTCTTGATCATATGAATCTTCCTCACATGCTAATGGTGGATCCTCTTCTTCATAAAAGGTGAGAAAATCCAAGAAAGATTTAACCATCTCTTTCTTAGAAGGCATGCCACTTTCTTGAATCCAATGATATATTTGCTTGAATCTCATACTACAATCTTTGATGGACTCATGCTTCTTTCTGTGAAACTTGTCTAATTCAATAAATAATGCCTCTACTTGATAATTATAATGTGTATTTAAGAAAACTTATGTGAATGGATTCTAGCCATGAATGGACTTAACTACTAACATCCTATACTAAGCTTAATCCATTCTTCGAATGTGAGGGGAAATAACTTGCACACAACATATTCTTGAAATTGTTTTAGTCATTGACCTTATAACTTACATTGATTAACATGTATACATATAGGGGTTTCCCCTTTACCATCAATTTTTATTTTTATTTTTAAGAGATTAACCACTTTATTCAAAATATCATGTCATGGTCCTAGAAGACTCAAAACATGATTTTGTATTGGATTATGGATATGAGCCATGAGTAGTTAATGTATTTTTCAAAAGAATGACTCCACATGTCAACTTGTCACCCTCCTCTAGTGCCAAAAAGTTGATGTGGGAAAATGTTCCCTCGTCAACATCATAAGTTCACTTGGTGAAAGGGATTAATTAAACCTTCCTCCATTTGGTATGACAAATCTTTCGTATTATGGACCGACTACCATTTTTGGTTTATTGAATTTTAATCTAAAAATACATATGCAAATTTAGGATAGGTGTTTGGATTAATTTAACTTTAATTTAATAGACATGAATCCAATATAAATGAATGCAAACAATAGACAATAATAAATAACTAAATCAGAGATTGCATAATTTTCTAGATCACCAACAACAAACTAAGGGAAACTACAATTTAGATTGACAACTACAACTCCATATCCATTTGTTAGGGGGATAGGAAGAAAATGAACTAGATACATGAGAGAAATACATAGTACACAGATACCAATCCTTCAACTTTCCATACCACCACGAATAGTGAGAACAATATACACTAATCAAAGCAACACTAGAAATCTTCAACAAAATTTGGTCAATAATGGCTTCTCCATTTACAAGCAAAATGGTTTACAATGTCAAGCAAAACCCCTTTCCTATGAGTACACATACTCTATTTTTGGGATATGTTGGTGAATCCAAACCTTCCCATTCTCTCAACCTTTCAAATGCCTTCTTTTAAATTTGCCAAATTCTTTTACAAATTTGTCCTCTTCTTAAAAGGACATGATTCAAATTTAATATCACATAATATTTTCTTCCTATGATGATTCCTTTTACAATTTTTCTTATCCTCTTATGGCATTTCACAAACAATTTGATGAGAACATATTAATCATCAAAATTTGTTTAGTCTCAAAAGTGAGAAGAAAACTCCTTATTTTATTTTATGTAATTATGAATGCAAATCTTTTCATTCAGAATTTACTACTATACACAAGCAAGCCCCTCTGCTGTGATTTCCAGATTTGAATTGTCATTATTCCTTCTTTTTAATTACATGTTTTTCCAACAAACTTATAATTATAAATGATTTCCATAATAGAAATTATGAATAATTTCTAGATTTGAACTTTAATCCCACATTCATTCACACTCCATATATATGAAATCAATCATGATGTAATTTTTTTTTTAAATATTTCCTAAGGGCTTAGTATTCGTACATTCCTTCACACTCCATTGCATGGGATTTGTTTGATTTGTTCTAATAAAATCATTTTAGAGTTTGACTCTATTTTTTTGGCAAAAGGAATAACCCATTTTTTTTTAAGTATCTATGAAATTTTGTGATGTGATTTGGTTGTTTTTATTTTTATTTTAAAAGATGCAATATTCTCATATTCATTCACATTTCATTACTACTCTTTCACACTCCATTGCATAATTTTTTTTATTTGTTCCAATAAAATTATTTGAGTTCTTTGATTTGTTCTAATAAAATTATTTGAGTTATGTTTTATTATTTTGAAAAAACTCATAAAAAAAAATAACCCTTTGTGTAAGTATCCATAAAAGTTTGATGTAATGTGTTATAATAAAAATATTTTAGAGCTGGACACATTATTATTTTGGTAATCCTTTTCCAATGATCGCATTCACACCTATTATTTTGGTAATCTTTTTCCCATGATCACATTCACGCTCCATTGCATGAGATTTTTTTGATTTGTTTTAATAAATTGAACGGGCTTTCACATTCACACTCCATTTCATCAACATTTTGGTAAATTGCATGGGCTTTTTTCGGTTTGTTCTAATAAATTAGATGAGCTTTCACATTCACACTTCATTGCATGGGCTTTTTTTGGTTTGCTCTAATACCATTGCATGAGTTTTTTTTTATTTGTTCTAATAAATTGTATAGGCATTTTTTGATTTGTTATAATGCCATTACTTGAGTTTTTTTAGTTTGTTTTAATAAATCACATGGAATTTCTTTGATTTATTTTAATAAAATGATATTAGTTTTTTTTGTTTTTTCTAATAATAAAATTATATAAGAGATCTTATTATTTTGGAAATATTTTGTCGATGAAAATATTTTGAAAATTATATGGCAATCTTTTTTTTTATCACACTCAACTTTATGGCAATATGTTTTTCATGATCACACTCAATTTTATGACAATATATCGACAATGATGACAACCCTATTATTTTGATAGTCTTTTGCCCATGATACACTCAACTTTAAGAATCAATCCACTTTTAAGAATGCACGTTCTTTGATTTGTTCTAATAACATTGCATGGGATTTCTTTGGTTTGTTCTAATAAATTATATGAAATTTCTTTGATTTGTTCTAATAAATTATTTGGGAAACTCTATTATTTTGTAAATTTTTTTGGTCCATGATTAAACTCATTTTCTGGAAATATTTCAATCAACTTAAAAAATGAATGTTGTTCTAATACCATTCATTTTCCTATGATAATATTTATTTTATGCCAATATTTCACTCAAGTTTAAGAATGAATGTTGTTCCAATACCTCAACTTTAAGAATAAGTGGTGCTCTTGCCCATGATCACACTAAACTTTATGGAAATATTTTGTCCATGATCATAGCCCTAATACTTTGGCATGTGTGTTGTTCTAATACCATTGTGTTATAGAAAATTTTTCCACACTCCATGCATTTTGCTTTGATGGCCTTCCATTTCCCTCTGTAGACTCCATTTTCCCCTTTTTGGTCCACTCCAGAGCTAAAAATCTACATTTTTGCACATGTACGCTACCTGCCAGTCATATAGATCGCGTACATACACAAGTTGCTCCATTACAACCCGCGTACATCGGGTTTGGTGCACAAAAAATAAAAAATGTGTTGGGTTTCCATGCCATGTCACAGGATTTGTGATCCTTGACCTTCCATATACTGGAAACGCTCTGACTCGACCCTCCAATTCCATTTGGAGGCTATAAATTAAGCTACATCCAAGCCTTGAATAAATTCAACACATCATAGAGAGTAAAAACATTCTGGAGAAATTTTACCTCAATTGAGTCTGCATCCCTTTGTCCTTGAAAATTTGAACTTCTTGTGTTCATCCCCCAAGATCTTCCTATCTTGTGATGGAGAACCTCATTGACTCCTACATGTGAGCTTTCCTTTGTGGAGGATTGAAGTGGTGGAGACCCAGCTAGAGGGAGTTAGTTTCTCGGTTCCGATATGTGTCGTTATAGAAGTTTTCCACCTATGTCTTTTTGTTGATTACATTAATAGAAATACTCTCTTCTCGTCCAATTGATATCTTGCAAATATTTATATTGCTTTCCATGGATGTATTTGTTATGTATGTTAATGGATTATGTTGATTTATATGCTAACATTATGTATCAATACCACATGCTTGTGTATCTTGGTTTTTAAAGACAAGTTGCAGGTATAAAGCTTTGGGTCGCGTGCTCAATGATGGTCTTCTTCGGACATCCGGGTTGTTAGAATTTGATGACAATGAATTCCTCCAGGATTAGGATTTTAGATTCTATAATTCAGTGTTGGTTGTAACTAATGCGACCAAGTTAGAATATGGGTGAAAGCGCATTCAATAGTCAGTTCTCATGTAATTGTGTATTTCTATAAATTCATTTTATGCTCGTAGAGGCTAAGTGTGAGGGAGAAATCTATGAGTGAAGTTGTTGTAAATCTCCTTGATCTGAATAATAAGACAACCAATACCTTCGCTTGGTGGACGTAGCCCAAATCTTGGGTGAACCACGTAAATCCTCGTGTCAAATGTTTGATCTGTTTTCTATATTAATCCACTGCATATTAGCTCATTAATGGTGGATGGAAGATACCAAGTGGTATCAGAGCTGCGTTGGATATCCGTGAGGACCAAATCCATGGTGCAAGATTGTGAATTGATATCTGTATTTCAAAGGAAAAGTGAAATGGGATCGTCGCTTTTCAGATCAACGTTGGGGGCTCTACATAGAGGGAGTGTTGTTTTAGGGTAGACTTACGTTCTTCACCATTTTGCACCATTTTGTAATTCAGCGTTGTCCTGTCTACTTGAAGGGAGTGTCAACTTTTTATCCCGTTATTTTGATGCTTTCCTTCACGTTTGGATGCCTCTTGTTAATTGTGAGCTTGAAACTTGAGATCGATCAAGAAAGCGTGTCAAAGATTGTGGTGAGTTTTTTAATCTCGAGAGTGAGTTACTATTTTTTTTTAATTCAGGAAATGGATTATTAATTACATCTTTGTTCTTAATTCAGAAATAAGCAGGTAAGTTCCCATGAGAGAACTCATGTGAACTGAACATATCACATAGTTTATCTCTCATGAGTGTAACTTCTCGATCATCCCCAAATTTTATCATGTTAATGTCGTGAGAGGAAATTGACAAGATGGGATCTAAGATGACAAAAACTTAGAGTGATAAATTCGAAATTGAGAAGTTCAATGGAGAGAACAATTTCAAGATCTGGAAGGTTAAGATGCACGATCTGCTCGTGCAACAAGGCGTGGTGAAGGCGGTTTTGGGAAAAGCAAAGCAACCTGCGACCATAACAGATGAAGACTAGGATGAGATTGATGCGAGAGCACTGAGTACCATACGCCTATGTTTGGCCGATGATGTTCTGTTCAACATTGTTGTGGGAAGACAACAACCGGTTTGTGGACGAAGCTGAAAAGCTTGTATATGACGAAATCCTTGACGAATAGGATCTTCTTGAAAAGGAAATTGTACAGTTTGTGCATGAAGGAAGGTATGAAAATAAATGATCATTTAAATAATTTTAATACTCTCTTAGTTCAGTTTGTTGGATTACTGAGAGGGGGGGTGAATCAGTAATAACGTAATGTTAATCCTTTTTCTTCAAATGTTATATCAATGTAGAATTATTATCCAATAATGACTAGTAATAAATAAACAATCACACACATGCACAATACACCAGTGTTTTACGTGGAAACCCAAATCGGGAGAAAACCACAGAATGCTTTTTCTTATATGTCTTGAAGAATTACATTCATTGGAAGCACCAACTTCCTTTGTTTTC
>ML855931.1:59194-69519 GCA_009831015.1 Picea engelmannii | reverse complement strand
CACTTGATTGCTAAAGGGTAGATCTAGGCCACCTCAATTGTTGGAATGATTGGTTTTTTTATAGGTTTTATTGATTTGTTTCATGGTTAGGTGATAGATAGGTTTTCAAGGATATAGAACTAGTTGGACAATTCAACAATATCACTATAAGGTTTCCCTTGGCTGGTGGCATGCATTTTGGTAAGCAGATAAAGATATGAAGACAAAACAAAGGAAATGAAAACAATAAATACAATTTGTTACTTGTTGTATGAAATTTCAAACTTGAAATAATATTTCAGATCCAAAACATGTACTTGGACACAAAACCTCCAAATAGGTTGTATTACAATATACTACTCATTGAAACAATAGCTAAAATTATGTTGCATGGCAATAAATAGTTCATTAAGACAATAGCCAAATGGAAAATAAATAATACTTTGCATACATTTCAATTTGCATCTAGATAAGATAACAAGACACGCAAGATTTGAGAAGAAAACATAGTCTGTCACCAAAAATTATATTTACTAGGTGGGAAACTTAACAATCTTATGCTTTAAGGCCCACCCAAAATATCGATGCTTGATCCCTCCAAAAAATGAACCCCATTGCATTCAAATATCCGTCTATTTATCCCCATCATGAGAGGGTTTGAATACCTCTATCAGATCTCCAAGTGGAATTGATGAGGTGGCTCATCAACTATTGTCTATGTGTTATTTTAGAAAAAATAATCTGGTGAATTTCTGAAAAATAGAGTCCAAATATCTTTTTGTACTTCCAAAACCATGATAGTTTTGTAAAAACGGAGAGAGGTGTTTTGAATGGTCCTATCCCAGCCACAAAACTCTTTTGGTTTTCAAAACATCATCTTCAATCTTTCAAAAACTTCACTTGAAGACAGTGACTGAAAAAGGAAATCATTCAATGTTTAAATCTCGAAACAATGGGTTGTAAAGATTCATTCAAATATTCCAAACCATGAAACCCATGTAAAAAATGAGAGAGGTTTTTGTGAATGGGCCCCTTACCAACAATTTTTTTTTTTTTTTCAAAAATTCATCTGCATCCTTTCAAAAAGTGTACTTGAAGACAGTGACTAAAACAAGGGAAAAATGGAACTATTGTTGAAAACTGAAGTGGAAGAGTTACATAACAAGAGTCTTCATAAGTTTTAACTGGTTGTTGAATCTTCATTGATTCCCATGCACACCAATAATCTAGAGATAAACCCTACATAGTGATATATCAAGCTGGAACATGTTTCGAATTCCCTTGCTTCTTGAAAACAATAGACATTTAGATAATCTCCTTCAAGAACATGCATGTTTTCTGATGCTTCCTTTGCAGCTTCTGATAATTTTTTTGGAGATTAGCGAGTTGCAGCTCAAGATCCTGGTTTTTATGCTGTAGACTCTGAATTTGCTGCCTCATTTCATCATTTTTCTACTTGAGAGCTTGCACTTGGTGGTTGTCATCCATATCCCTCTCAGTTTCAACTTTTGGCTTGATTAATGTGTTTACCTTGCTTCCATTCTTGATCGTTTCTCTTCCTCTGCAATAGGTTTATTGAGGTCAACGGAAATATTGGATTTCCTTGATCTCATTTCATATCTGAGTGATTTCTCAAGTTTTTTATCAATTGCCTCTCTCACAGGTTCCTGCACCATCAACGATTTTCCTTTGATCTCTAGTTTGACATCATGGGGAACCTGCTCAGGGGATAACTCTTCATCTGGAGTTATATCATCAGAATCCTGCTAAGAACTTGGGCCAAGGTCCATCACATTTTGTTTTGATTCTAGATATGCAGTATGTTATTTTTCATAGTAACAGGTTTTTCATAGTTGATAAATCCAAATCAATTAATCCACCAAGAATGTATGTTATCCATCTCCTCCATATTGTCAATTTTAGAGAGGTCCTCTTTTTTCTCTGTTTGGCCTTAAGGGATTCCTTAATCAAGGTGTCTACTGGCACAAATTTTTCTGCAAAAATCTCAATACTAGTTTGTTTAGTCCTCCTCTGCTTACTTATCTTTTACTTAGGATTTTTGTCTTGTTGCATGGTAGTGGGAACAAGACTGTCCTTATAATGTTTAGGGGAAAATTGCCATGTTGGGATGGCCTATTCTTCTTCCTGCCTAATATATACCCTGCCACTTTCCTTTTCCCTATGTTTTGTTGTAGAGGACCTTAATTGTCTTCAATGGGTTTCCTATCTTGGTGGATTAATTGATTTGGATTTATCAGATCGGGTTCCCACTTTTTTAGGTGTGGCATTGTTTTTGGCTTTTTGGGTATATTTTGATGACACCTAGGTTCAAGAGAAACCCTAGATGCTTGGTTATTCTCGTCCCTTTGTTCTTTTGATTGTTGATTGACTCCATGTTCTTCTTCCTGTAACCCTAAAGACTCTAAAAAATATGTCCATGGAATTTATGTTTCATTTAAAGAAAAGAGAACTACTATTTTAATGAACCCCTAGTGATATAGGCTTATATGAGCATATTTAAGCTAATTATGGATTCTCTTAGACATTTTAGTTAAGATATTAAGAAAATAGAAGGGGAGGTTTAATTCCTTTTCACCATTTAAGTGCATAAGGAATCGAATGTGATAACAATGAACAATTGAGAATCTATCTTCTCCCGTGATATACCTTTGGACTACAGTGAGAATGAACCTCCACTCTTCTTTACTCTAGAGGATTAAGATTCCCTAGCTCCAATCAGGGTTTTGGTGTTCTGTCACCAGAAATTTACTTTATACTTCACCTGGAAATTTTCCCTTTTAAAACCATTTCTCACCACTAATCGGGAGGGTGCATGCCCCATCGATGAATTTCTTTGCAATATGAATGGTTGTGTCCCTAAGTTGAGACTCAAACCCATCGAATTTTTGTGAGAAGAGTAGGGCCACTCCTATCTGATGTTCATTGAAAGCATATATCAAGTCAAACCATTATGTTGCGATCAACATATCTCTAATTTCAGGTATTTCTTTGAACATATCGATCCCCTTTGGTTCTGTTTTGTTCAATTTTCAGTGCTCTCAGGGTGACACCATTACTACTCAATTGTTTCTGTGGAGAGCGGTGATCAAAATTATGTGTTGTCTTATTTTTAATTACCAGCTGTAATAATTACCACACACGACCCTCCAATAATAACAACTCAAGGCAATATCATGCATGATATTAGCACATAATTTGTAATTATGAATGAATTGGTGGAAATGCACACTATCTCGAGTGCACAGGGAGATTTGAATGCATGCGAGGCGCCAACACACTGTTATTCAAATTTTTAAATATTTTTGGAACATTAAAACTCATGAAATAACACATGTTTTGTTGTTTGCAAGAATGAGGGCATTCTTTCAATCAGTGTCTTTTTTCACCAATAGGCCTAAATTAACATGTTTGCAACCCAACAGTGATATAAACATGGTGATTTTTTTTATACACACTGTTATGTTTATTATATGCATCATAGAGATAGATATTATTTACACATTTTGGTTCCTTTATTGTATTATATGCATCGGTGCATACTAAAAATAATGCTTTTGACATACGATACATAATAAGTATAGAAGTATTGAGGTGCATTCTATATTAAACGCACTTGGTCTCATAATAACATTCTCATCGGGGATAATTATTACTTAACTGCAGCGGACCATACTAATCCTAAAGCGCACCAGTTCTATCAATAACCTTATTGTACTAAGGTGTACAAATACTAAAGCGCATAGGTGCATCATAACATAAGCATGTGAAACCGATGCATAATAATTATAAGAGCATCAATGCTCTGTATATGATGAAAAAGGAGGAATAAGTGTGCATTAGTTATAAAATCACCGAAGCATGTTTTTATTATATTCATTTCCACGGTTCTTTTATTATATTACTGTGTCAATGTGTTTTATTATATTAATATATCGGTGTGTGTGTTTCAATATCACACTGGTTCATTTTGACAAGAAATGCACCAGAAAAAACTTATGCTACAACTTCTTCTGACCCAAATTTTCTTAGTTATATTGAACATCCAATAGAAGAGGTTGCAATGGATTTTTTTTTAATTTTTTGTCAAATTTTGTTACATTAAAAACCTCTAGAAGAAGGTGTTCTCCTTGTAGTGGAAGCAGTTTTGGGGAGCCTCTTTTAATCCATGTTGTTTATATTTTTCTTATACATTTAAGTACCTAATCATAGTTGTTCTTTCAATGGGGGAAAGGCTCGCTTCTATGAGGAGGATAGGATAAGGTTTATTGCCTATGATTTTGAGATTATAAATTATAAAATTCTTTTGGATATGCTCTATCTTTCTCCAAGATTTTTGAGAGATACTACATCCCCAAACTTCAGATCAGTATAAGATCACATTAGTGACGAGAGTCTCTAAGAGGATATTTTTCTTATCCCATAGCCAAAGGTCTCATAATTTAGATTTATTTTCAAGCCCATAATAATATTTCCACCCTCCATTTATTTGTTTCTCAATGTTATAGTTCTACTTGAGGTCTCCTAATTTAGAATTATTTTCAAGCCCATAATAAGATTTTCACCCTCCATTTATCTGTTTCTCAATGTTATAGTTCTACTTGAGCTTCCAATGAATATCAATTCCAAGATACTTATAAGAAGGAACTTCTTTCTCCAAGATATTGTTGTCATATACAAAAATATTGTAGGTGATCATGTTGGATTTAATGATCATATATATATATATATATATATATATATATATATATATATATATGAAGAATTTGTTGGTTGTGGAGCTTGATTATCTTCATGATTTAGAGGCCTTTGTTTTCATCCGTGTTTATAACCCATGAAGACTTTACACCCCATAAGAATGTACACTCCTCTACGTGGGGGAGTGCAGGGGGATCTGAGGTCAAGTGGGCTCCTGAAGGAAAAATTTCATTGTAAATGTATATTGTAATTTCATAGTAAATCTGGATCGTTCATTATAAGGTCGCAAATCTTATGGTAGAAGTAATGTTAGGGTCTTTTCCCTAGAAGGAAACCCTCTTTTATGAGGGAAATGTATTGCAGCTATGTATCATTCTGAATAGTGTATTCATAAGTGATGAGACTATGAGAGAAAGAAGAGGAAGTTAAAACGGGTTTGTTGTAGGTTGTATCCCTTCATTTGTTGGATAATAAGAACGGAAGGACGTGGAAATTTATATGGTGGATGTAGCCCACGTTGGGTGAATTGCGTATATATGTGTCTCGATTGTATTGCATATCTTTTGTATTTTATTTCCACATTTGTTTTATTTATTTCTCTATGATCTTGTTTTTCTAACATAATTGTTTTTCATTATATTAAGTGTAAGATCTCCCATGACACCCAATGAGCATGTTCACTCCTTAGCCATATTTGATGACGAAAAAGATGAAGAGCACAAGAAAGAAGTGATTGTTTAGGAGAAAAAAGGTGTTTGGGTGTGAGTAGGAGCACCTTCGGCGAACGATAGTGATGTGAAACACCAAGGAGAACACACCTTACCTTCCTTAGAATAATTGATAGAGACTTAGGTTGTGTTTTTGAAAGGGTAGGGGGTGAAATCATGAAGATGGGTGTCTATTTTGCTTGTTTTATGAGAAAAAAAAACTGTATTTTCACAAGTTATTCAACTTCCAGCATACAAAAGTATTTTTTTTTATTTAGAATTTCACTTTACAGTAAAAACAAAACTTGTGAATAATTTTGTTATCTTTCCAATGACTATTTTTCAAATTTGTTTTATTAAGATTTGATATGTAAATTTGACAATTGTTTAACAATATGTTCCTTAAACATGAAATGAATGATAACGAGTTGTTTTTCTTCCAACAATGTATCTATTATTAAAATTATGTTTAAAAAAATATATATATACTGCAACACTCTACATAGACTCTATTTTATTATGACTATAATTTTGAATCTAACGGGTGAATATCATAATTTCTAGAATTTTTTTAAGTTGACCAAGATGAAAACGGTGCATATTTTAGACACGTGTTTTCCTCCACCTTGTATTTATCTTAATTTTTACTTAAAAGTAAAATCTAAAAATACCCTTTTGAAAAGAACAGTTTAAGGATTATGAATAGAAATTTTTCTACATTTTTCACTGTGTATTTTTAGAGATACGGATATTTCATTTCACTGAATATTAATGACTGTTGAAAATATTATGCAGTGATTTTTTTTAAAAATTAAATAAAATTAGATGAAAATAATGAAAATGAAAACAAATTATAGGAATTGAAAGTAGATTCAATTTTGCAAATGTTGGTGTCATTTTCGAAACGAAATTCTGAGTATTTACAGGAATCCGCAACCTACAAAGTTCAAGTAAGCTTGGGGAAATTCTCTAGTTTCTATATACAGTGCCAATTTCTCGTTTTCGGACGAAATAATCTTTCGGCCGAAACAATATTATTTCGGATGAAAGACTAAATTCTAACAGAAACCGTCAAAACTAAACGGTTTCTACGGTTTTCGGCCGAAAAAACATAGTTTTGGCGGAAAGATGGTTGAGCAAATTCCGTCGGTTGAAAAAAATAAAAAGACATGTATCGTTTCATTTCACGTCAAATCGTATAAATACGCTTTCATCCGAACACATTCAACACAATTCATTGCTTGTTTGATGGTTTTCTAGAGCACCTAAACAAAGTTTCAAATCATCTTTTTGGTTTTTGTTGAATAAGGTAATTAATGTTTGTTCAAGTTTTTATTGGAATAACAATTTATATGTTTAAAGATAAATGTTGAGCATTTTTTCAAGGTGAAGTCTTTGTTGAACATATCTTTTACAGATAACTATATAAGTCATGGGAAACAAAAGTTTGCGCAAGAGAAAATTTGATCACACTTAAGATGATACTCTCCATAATGAACAAAAGAAAGAGCGTTATTGGAGAAAGAAACGAGAACGTGCAAATATTGAAAAAAGAAATGATGATAATGTAAATAGAGATTTTCAACAAGAAGAGGTCTAACCAGGTATGCATGCACATATTTTCTATATAAAAAGTATAGAATTCAATTTTAAAATATTGTTTAATATAATTGATTGTAATTACAATTTAATGTTATTCAAAAAACATAAATAGATTTGTCTCATAATGTCGAAGAAGACGTTGAAACCAAAATTGAATCAGAAGACGTTGAAACCGAAATCGAAGCAAAAGATAAATCACCTATAGGTATGTACATAAATTTAGATAATACAAGATGAACACTTGTATATATAGTTTAGTGAATTTATGTTTGGGTTTTGTTTTTAAAATAAACTTTAAATTGAAATATGTAGGAGAATCTATCAACATTGATGATGAAATATTAGAAAATGTTGATACTGACAAATTTGGGAAGAAAAAAACTAAGCATTATATAAGATATCGAACTAAGAATATGTATAATACTTTTTTCAAAGATGAATCAGTAACAGTAAAAGCTCAACTTTTACTCTGTCTAATAAAGTTAGGAAAGTTAAAAGAAGCTACATCATTATTGGGTAATCAAAATTTGACAAAAGATACAAAGGTGAAACAGAATGTCTTTGACAATATAACTAGTGTATTAAAAGATTTTGGAAAATCTCAAAAAAAAGATGCCAGTGTTGCACATAGAGAGAAACAAATAGCAATTGTTTCATCTAGCAATATAAAATATTCTTTTACACAACACATGGAAAAAATGATGGGAACGTCAAGAAAAACATTTCACAAACATAGAAAATTTTGATTGAAATAGATGAAAATGATGAACTAGCTTGTTGGACAGTGATTTCTAGACAACCCTACAAAGATAGACTTGCATAAAATGTTAAATACTTGGCTCGTAATTGTTGGTTGGAAGAATATCATGTTTCACCACATACAAGGGATGTGTTGCGACGAAGAATAGAAAGAAAACAGTATGAATAACATCCAACACATATATTTCTAATGACACAAATATAATTGTTCAATAAGTTCAAAGAAGAGCACAAATAAGTTAAAATTTCCATCAATACATTTGTGCAACAAAATCCATGGTTTGTAAGACCCATCACTGTTCGTGACACTTTTTGTTGTCGTTATCATGTGGAATTTGAGTTGTATTATGACACTTTTTTTTTATTTTGGTAAAACTTTATGGCCAAGTTCACCTCCTCCTTCCACATTTTGTGCTTTTATATCTAAAATTCTATGTGAAAGAGAAGGTAATGATTTATTTTACAAAAAAAATGTGTTGGTGGAAATAAATGTGATTGTTGTGGAAATCTAAGTTTGTTTCACTCAAAGTATCATATTGATATGAATGATCAATCATTTTCTAATATAACATTCAATTGGAAGAGATATGAATATATCAACAACACGGCTCCATATTCTTCAAATGTTATTTCCAAAAGGATTGATTTGAGAGTAGATAAAATCTGTGTGATATATTTTTTGAAGAATTTTGAGAAAGAAATTTCTAAATACACCAATAATTCACATAGATATCGATGGAAAGACCTACAATTCAAAAAATCATGTGAAGTGTTTCCACCAGGGACAATTTTGTCTGTAGTTGATTTTGCAGAGAATTACACATTCGGTGCACAATAGGAAATATAGAGTGAATATTATCATTCTGATCAAGTCATGATATTTGTCCACGTTCTATACAGACATGCTCAATGGAGTCTTGATAACATAGAAAGCACAAACAACAATCGATATGTTATTAAAGAATATCACTTTTATATAAATGATGATCGAGCAAACGACACACATTATGTACAACATTTTTTTGATAAATTTTATGATTCATTGAAAGAACGTGAAATCAGATTCGATCGACATTGGATATGGTCAGATGAATGTGTGGGTCAGTTCAAATGTTTACGATCATTCTATTGGTTATGTTGTCTTCATAAAAAATAAAACATTACACATTGTTGAAATTTTTTTCAGATTGGTTATGGAAAAGGAGAGGACGATGGTGCAGGGGCATGTGTAAAATGATCATTTTGAAGGTATTAGATGAACCCTCATGTCGATCAATTCGAATCCGCTGAACAAGTTCTTTAATGGTGCAAAATGACGCTAAGACATGAATATAATCCATCAAGGGATGTATGTAGGTGTTTCTATATATACATGTTACACATGTACATAGGATATTTTATTTGAATGTGTTCAAATTTATATTCAATCTTCAATCATTTTCTTGAGAGATTTCAAGTTAACAAGTCATTGTCTTGTGCAAGTTTTTTTGGTATGTTGGAATCTAAGATGTAAATAGATCAATCCCATATGATGCCAGTACAATACATGGGACATGAAAAATTCATTCAGTTAAAACAAAATGTTATCAAAATGTGTTTGCATTTGATAGAAGAAATGGGTCTTGTTTTTGTTTAGTTTTCATAGAGGACACAGAATCCATAGATATTTGTGAAAACGAAAATGAAGAATATGTTAAATCTTGGAGACATACTAAACTTAATGTAAAAGGGAAAATGCCACTTGCAAGCTCAGAGGGGATGGAATCAAATGAAACTATAGTGTCAGTTGATGGCGATAGAGTTTTTGATCTTGTTAGAGAAGGTAATTTTTATGTTTAAATTTTTGCAAATAACTTGTAGATGTACTTGTGTGATAATATAACACGAACTATTTGTTGTCCAATATATCCAATTATTTGCAAGAGATGTCTTTGTCATGGTTGCACCTGTAGACAATACTAAAAACGTGAAATATTATTTGATGCGATGCACAAAACAAAAGATGAGGCTATGAGAAGATTTTGATGATAACGGTTTTATATATGAAAGATGATCCATTGTATTGAAATGATATTTTTTTCAAGAAACCCATCAAATCGATACTCATGTTCTCTTTCAAGACTACCATTCAAATGTCACAAGTTGTCAATATAGTCATTTGGTATGTGTAGCGCGTATAAATTTAATAGAAGTTCAATAAATAAATAAAAGGTTAGAAAATGGAAAATGTCCAAAGTCGATCATGAACGAATAATTGAAGATGGAATACCATTATGATTTTTTTAAACAAGTGACAAATGTACATTACATAATTTTTTATTTTGCATTGAAAGTACATGTATTTATGAATATCTAGGATTCTAGAATCATTTCCAGTTTAGTTTACTTTCATGGTCCATTCAATTAATAAAAGTTGTATTTTTCATGAATTATAAAGTATATCAAACCTTATTTACAATTTTAGGGAAGAACCTATAGATTGTATCTAGGGAACCTAAATTGACCTATACTTTGGATGATTATACTTTAATCCTACAAATTATCCAAATCATATACACAAAT
>ML855931.1:0-19481 GCA_009831015.1 Picea engelmannii | reverse complement strand
AACTAGTTAACAAGAAGTTTTCCTTCTATCAATTTCCTTTTTAAAAAATAAAAGGGACGAACTGCCTTCAAAATTTCTAACATCACACTTCTAGAACTCACATGAATAAATAAAATATTCCTCTACTAGTAACCTATCATTTCGAAATCTAAGGTGTATATTTCCTTGGAAACATAACCACAGACTTGTTAGTGTCGGGATTAGTGACTGGTTGATCAAGATTCTCAGAATATAATCATGGCACTCGTTACAATGCTAAGTTAGTGCCAAGTTTATCTACGACCCAAAGACTAGTAAAAGGGTTAGTACATCCACCTTTACAATGATCAGGAAACCAACATCAACAGATTTCAGTTACTGTGGTTGCTTGGACAAATAAAATTTGAAAAACTTGCCTCCCACACGGAGAGATAGTGTGTTGTCATAATTCATCAAATAACAATTAAACTTATAGGCAATTCAACCAAAAACTACACTGTTATAAATCAACAACTTTCTGACAGTTTTGAGGGCAATTAAAGTAATGAGGGGTTGCCATCCATCTGCTCAAAAACTGTGAGTATTGCAGCTATCCCAACTACGACCCAAACGTTCCCGAGATAAATCCGCCCAAAGGTCCAGACCAGTAGAAATGTATAGGTTATAACGTGAAAGGAGCGCAGCCCACCAGCGCCCGTATTTGAATAATACCCAGTCATAAATACAATGCCCGTAATGGGTACAGGAACGTCGTCCACACATCGGAAGGGTTATTTAAAAAAACGCAGGAAGATGTTACAACAGTGCAACAATTAAAACGCAGTAACTGAGCTAACCCCATAGACAGGCGGTTTTATTACGGATGAAGATGGTTAGTTACTTAGTCCACTTAGCCCAAGCAACCAACTAAATGCTCTTTCGTTCAGTTCCTTCTCGGACTAAAAGACCCAGTCACCGCTGAACTAGGAACCAACATTTGGAGTTAGGGACGAGGAGAAGAGAGGGACTACTATGGCCACCCATGAACACGAGACTGATATTCTACGCTGGAAAGGTTATGATAGAACGCAGAGTAATTAAAAGCAGGAATATTTATGAAATTTGCCAGGCAACCAAAGTATTCACGCGGCAGTGAGGTTCTTGGGAAAATCTGCATTCAAGGTAAAGGAGAGGGAAGATCTCGTCGTCCAGAGCAGCAATACTCCAAAGGCCAATCGTTATCATTATGCAATAAAATTTTCCAGACCCATAATCGTTGCCTAAATTAACCACTGCCAAATCGCTAGCCCTGGATTCATAGATTTCCATTAAGGTTCTGCCAGAAACAGGTAGGAAGCTGGGTCAACCCCCCAACACGTATCAGGTGGAATTTCACAGGGATAGCTTAGGAAGTAAGGATATCATCGAACGCAACCAGGAATGCCAGATCAGCTGATCGAAGGAAAGAAAAAATATAAATATACTAGAATGAAATGCTAGTTCGAATGTCAGAGCAGAGTGTCGTTTTCCTAGTTTTAATTCCATATACTAACCAGCAACCCACAACATGCAAACGAATTCGCCCAACCATGATTTCAGAACAAATCCCCCAAAACAAAAATTTTCCTTAACATTATCACTGTAACCCTACCCAAAAAAACGAAATACAACAGCTGAAGCAACATCTTTACTATAATACATCATAATCGCCGAAGTAAACAACTAGGCATTCTACTCTACTAAACACATGAGCATATCGTTGCCTTTACGCCCACTGCGAAGACGTCCGAGCTCCGTGTCGCTCCTGCTCTGTGCCTCTCCCGCTCGCCGACCATAGAGACTACACCGATACCTCCCAGCCAAACGCTAGGGGTACTCTACTTCCCCATTAGCCCCCTGAGATGCAAAGGGGCCACACACAGTCCAAATGGTATACCTAGCTTCCCAACTCGCCTCCATGGCTGAGCTACCACTCTATTACAAGATGAGAAATTCCCAACTCCTCACAAGCAATTAGTCCAGTCCCCATTTCGGCAGCATAACAATACCTAACAGCCCCCCTCCCCCTCTTCCTTCTCTTCCCTTTCATTTATAGAGTTTCCCCCCCCCCAAACTTTCCCTAAATACCCTTTTTAAATTAATTTTTAATGAAAACATCTCAAATTTCTCCATTGTACAAGTGTCATTCATCCCCCACCTCCCTCCAAATTTATTTTCTTTCTTTTATTAAAAGGCTCATTAATCTTTTCATTTTATTTTTAAATTCATAACTTTTTATACTTCCACAAGTTAACTAATTAAATCCTTCTTTTCAAATTTACATCCACGAATTTGAATTAATTTCTTATTCTCTTTATTTTACCCTACACACTTTATGAAGACTCAAATCATAGCTTAAGTGGGTTTTTTTTTCTTTTTGTTAAATTTTATTATTAGCACCTGTATTGTTAGTGTTAGCTAGTAGGGAAAGAAATTTTAATGTTATTGAATGGCAAAGCTATTGTGAGCTTGAATATAATGGCATTGTTATTAGGAAATGGTTAAGTTTTGATTATTGTGTTAGGGCAAAGTAGTACCTTCACTAATAATAATAAATTATCATGCTTATTACTGTGGAATGAGGAATGGCCTTATGTATGCAATTACGGAAGGAATTACTTTATGAAATCAATTAAAGCAGGAATTGTTTTATGTATTTAATTAAGGAAGGGAACTCCTTGTATTAGGTGGAGGTTGCAATTCATAGGGGTAATGAATATTTAGTGTATAGTCTTGAATTATGTTTTTTTTTTAAGGTTAGACTAAAATTTTTCCCTAGAAAGGTTTTTTTTTTACTTAGGACCCATATTCTGAACTGGCGACACTTGGTTAGGGGAGTTGTTTAAGGATTTATTAGGGCGTTATTGTCTTAGGGCTGTTTAGTTTTGTTTCCTTCATCCACATCAATGCAACATGCCCTTCAGGACACACCACGTGCTCCAAGGGTGCCACTCGCCTCGTTCGTTTCCTTAGCGCGACGTGCCCTTCAGGATGCACCACGTGCTCCAAGGGTGCCACTCGCTTCTTGTGTTTCTTTTGTGCGACGTGCCCTTTAGGATGCACCACGTGCTCCAAGGGTGCCACTCACCAACTGGACTGATTGGTCGACATCTATAACCCCTGGAGTCAACACTCCACCAAGTGAACTTGTGGGAGACTAAGGGCTCTAAGGAATAAGGCCCCCACCTTATTGCGTGCCCCTTGGAATCATCGTGAGCGACTGTCGCAGTCTACCCTCACGGCATCGTGGATCCTCTCGAACTAGGTAATCGTTAACCTACAGTTCAAGCCACGGCGGGAGTGCTAGTAGGCGGTGGCAGGGCTGCTGTCCACCCCTCTCCCTCAACCTCTCTGGAATCGTGTGTGGCCCCTTTACTCCATATGTGAGTCTCGTCGGCAAGCTATCGTCAGCCTACATCATCAACAATCATGTCAGAACATGTCAATATCATATCATCAAATCAAATGAAATATCACAGTAAATAAATCAACCCAAAAGCACACTCCCTGACTCAATCCGGAGTCCAAGGGGGTTCCACCGATGCCTCTGCATCCTCAAGGTCCAAAACCCTGCACACTCAATACAACTGAGTCAAATAGCACCTGTCTACATCACATAGTAAAACATCATGTCGTCTATCATAATGCATCATAATCAAGTATAAATGCTTTAACATCAGAAAGTCCAGATCACTTGCGAGCAATTGTCCTCAAATAATAAGTTTTCTCAATGCGTCAGAGCGGGATGTTACACTCAAAGCATCAACAACTTTGTTAGCAGTACCAGAAATATGTTTTATCACAAAAGTGAAATTTTGCATGTATTCAACCCATTTAACATGCCTCTGATTCAACTTTTCCTGTTGAGTCACAAATTTTAATGCATGGTTATCACTATATAAAACAAATTCCTTTGGAATCAAATAGTGCCTCCATTTCTTTAATGCCTGTATGATGGCATAGAATTCTTTATCATACGTGGAGTACTTTTCTTTTGCCTCATTCATCTTCTCACTGAAATATGCAATCGGTCGGTCCTCCTGGCTCAAGACCGCTCCTATGGCAAACCCGCTTGCATCACATTTTACCTGAAATGTTTTCCGAAAATCCGGCAACACCAAAACCGGTTTTTCCGTAATCTTTCATTTCAATAAATTGAAACTCTTCTCAGCCTCTTCAGTCCAGTGAAAAGATTTATGTCTTTTCTTGACTGTATCCATCATTGCTGCACTAATCCCGCTGAAATTTCTGATGAACTTCCGGTAGAAACTAGCCAACCCGTGAAAACTTCTCACCTCAAATATCTTTCTCGATGATGGCCAATTCTTGATTACCTCCACCTTATCTGGATCCATCCTCAACTCATTTGAATATATAATGAAACCCAGATAAATGAGCTATGTCTTCATAAATGAGGACTTCTTCACATTTATCAACAGCTTCTCTTGCTGTAATCTCTTCATCACAATGGTCAAATGCTTCAAATGCTAATCTTTTGTCTTTCTGAAAATCAATATGTCATCCAGATACACGATGACAAATTTCCCAATGAACTCCTTCAGGACTTCATTCATCAATCTCATGAAGGTACTTGGTGCATTCGTCAAGCCAAATAGCATGACAAGCCATTCATACAAACCTTCGTTTGTATTGAATGTTGTTTTCCATTCGTCACCTTCTCTCATACAAATCTGATGATATCCACTCTTCAAATGTACCTTTGAAAAAAAAATTGCTCCACTTAAGCAATCCATCAGATCATCCATCCTCGGCAATGGAAATCTATACCTGATGGTTATCTTGTTAATGGCTCTTGAATCAATGCACATCCTCCAGCCTCCGTCTTTCTTTGGACTGAGTACTGTCGGAATAGCACACAGACTCAAGCTTTCTCTGACCAAACCTTTGTCCAACAACTCCTAGACCTGTATTTTGACTTCTTCATTCTCCTGCGGCATCAATCTGTACGCTGCTTTGTTTGGTAAACTAGCTCCTGGTATGAGTTCAATGTGATGGCTCACACTCCTCATCGGTGGCAACGAATGAGGTAATTCGTCCACTACTATATTAGCGAACTCTTTCAGCAGTTCGTGAACTTCTTCTGGCAAATCATCCACTCTGGTGCTAGTCAGAACAATTCTCAGTTTCCTGACCACAAAGAATTGTGGACCCTCCTTCTTCTTAACTTCTGTGAGAAGTTCCTTCCCACTCATGAGAAGTACTATGTTTCTTTCTTCCGGATTCGCCCTCTTATCCTCAATTGGGTGCAACCTATGGGTTCTTCCATTCTTCTCTAGGGTATATGTGTTCATCCTCCCATCATGAATTACATTTCTATCATATTGCCATGGTCTACCCAACAATAGGTGACAAACATCCATAGGAATAACATCACATAAAATCTTATCATTATATCTTCCTATCTTAATGTCAACTAAGCTTTGTTTAGTGACATTTACATGATGTCCCTTCTGTAGCCATGAAACTTTGTATGGACTCAGGTGATCAGTTGTCTCCAGCTCCAGTTTTTCTACCATCTCAGTTGAAACGAGATTATCAATGCTTCCACTATCCACAATGACCTTGTACACCCTATCCTTGGTCTTGCAAGTAGTCCTGAAAAGATTGTTCCTCTGCACTGAATTCTCCATCTCCTTCTCTGGCGTCAAAAGAACTTTCCGCATCACCAGTGATCTTTCGCCCTCATCGTATTCTACCTCAACATCTCGCCTCTGTGCCTCGGCGATGTGAGTCTCTCCAGTTTCGTTCCTTTTCTCTGGACACTCGAATGACTTGTGCCCATTTTTTCCACATGTGAAGCATGTGATTACTCCACCTCTTCCTCTTCCTCTACCTCTGGTACGAGGAAACCTATTATTATCAGCATATCCTCCTCTCTGCTCAGTATTCTGTTCTCTTTGCTCAGCATATCGCCCTCACTATGAACTTCCACCTCTCTCTGTCTGAGTCTGAGGTTTCTTCCAATCGTCCTTGGGCTTCTGGTATTTATCTTGGGCAACCAATTTTTCTTTGGGCTAACTCCTGCCTCTTCCTCGCTGACCTTTCTTACAGCCCAGCTTCTCTTCAGCTTTTAGAGCCATCTGATAGGCATCCTCCACCATTCGGATGGTTGCCATATTTATTTCATCCTGAATTTCATACCTCAGGCCATTCATATACCTGGCCACCTTTTCGTCATTTCTTTCGCGATGACCTGCCCTGATATTCAACCTGTAAAATTCCTCAGTATACTCCTTCACTGTCATCATCTTCTGTCTCAGGTTCTGCATCTTTCTGAACAGAGAAATTTGATAATCTTTGGGAATGAATTTTGCCTTCATCTTGGCAATCATCCTGTCCCAGCTCTTAATTTTCTGTTTGCCTTGACAATGCCTGTCAACTTGTAGTTCATCCCACCACAAGGCTGCATGTCCCTTTAATCTTGTGATGGCATGCCTGACCTTCTTATCCTCGTCGATTTCTTCATAATCTAAGTAAGTGTATAGAGCTCTAATCCAATCTAGTAGCTCTTCCGCATCCAGATTTCCCTCATAAACTAGAATGTCCATCTTTACCTTTGTACTCATCCTTGCAACAACTTTAAGTAAGCATTCACTCGTTGCATCTTCCATTGGGATTTCTTCTCCTCCATGTCCAGCATCCCCTTCATCTTCAGATTCACTGATATCTCCTACATCATCTTTGCACCTTCGTGATGTCTCCATGTCCTCCATTCTGGCACAAAGATTTTGTATTTCTCTCTCCATGTCTGGATTCTGCCCTTGCCTACCTCTTTCTCTGGACATTTCCCTTTCCTCCTCTGGATCGGGTGATTGTCTACCCCTTCTCCTTGGCGGCATGGTGAAAATTTCCTTTTTCTCTGCTATAGAAAGCAAAGAATCTTTTCTAAGCTCTGATACCACTTGACGCAGAGCGCGCCACCCAGAGCACGTCCACTCACAGGATCTTCTTCTTCTCAGCCCGAAGAACTCCAAGGTTCTTCTACTTCCCTAACAGGAATTATCTACCCATAGATTCTTTCGTGCGACTTCCCTCCATCTACTTATCGGAGGATTGGATACTCGCAACTTCGCGAGTCCAAAGGTCAGTGGTTGGGTGTGAATCTTACGAGTCCCCGAGTGCCGATATGAATCAATGCTAACCTCACCCTTCTCCTATCACAATTTATCCTATCGCGACTTCGCATCTAGATATGTCAAACACTTGGATTTCCAACTCCCGATACCCGGTGCACCGAAATGCCGATGCGCACGTGAGCTGACTTTTCAACGGTCCCTTATCTCACCGAGATTTTGGACTTCCCAGAATCACAAATCCTAACACCAATACTTCGGGACTCCTCACGGCGAGATCCTGATGACTTCGTGCCACCTGTACTCCACTCGCTGACTTCGCTATGGCCCACACTGTCCTCCAGCTTTCGGGATACCACTTATCGCAATCTCGTGATCCCCATGGCTGAACCCTCGAGTCTTTTCTCACGAGACCCCGATACACGATCCCAGATGCAAATCCGGTGGTTCTCCTTCGATCTGGATCCAACGGTTATTCTCCTTCTCGCTCCTCGCGCCTTCATGATTTGGAGTACCCAATGCTTGGGCTCTCACCCTGCGAACTCCCGAGTTCGCGAGATCTCTCGATCTCTGCCACCTGGCCTTTGTAGATGGACGGCTCCTAGTCCTCTCGCCACTTCGCCGTTTCGTGTCATCGCGCTTCACAACCCTTGACACCAAATTCTTAGCCCTTCCGCTCATGAGATCCCGACATGCGATGTGCCACCTGTCCACTTGCCAACTCCTGTGGTCCCACACTGTTCTCGTGGTCGTCGGGATATCGCGTATCATGATATCGAGATTCCTGTTACCAAGCTTTGGAGACTTTTCTCACGAGGTCCCGATAGGAGATCTCGCGAATAATCCAACGGCCCTGACCGACTTGGGTCAACGGTTCTACCCTCCTGAGCTTTGAATTCTTCCCACACTTGCACTGTAACTACCTCGCACCTCCAGAAGATCTAACAGCTCTCGCAACTTCGCGAAATCTCCTTCAAAGATTTCGTCCGTCCGTTCTCCCTTTGAGGATTCTGCGAAATGAATAAGTGTCTCTCCACGAGACTCCTTCACCGCTTCCCCAACCTGCGACGTTTCTTGCAACTTCAAGTCGCACTTATCTACGCTGATCTTCAGCGACTCAGAGGCATGTCCTTCCTGATCTTTCCACAATTTCTTTCAACCTCAAAAAGGTTCTTTGCACGCACTCCTTGCGGCAGTTCTCAAACACTTCTAAGTGTTGAGTTCTCTTGACTCTGTGCACACCTGTAGCAGCAGTCCTTCAATATCTCACTCAGTTTCACGATTGAGATTCTCCTTAGCCTGCGCACTCCTTGCATGGCTCGTGTAACCCACTTTCACTCCTGGGTGAATGAGAACAAGAGTTAACTATCTGAGCCTTCTGTCAATGCACTCCTTGTGGATGACTTCAACTGCACTCCTTGCAGGAATCCTTGCTCAAATAGAGAAACAATTGTAACTCATTCCACTTCTTCTCAGATTTCAATCTCACACCTGAAATCATACACGCAACATAGTAGCAATTCCATAACAGGAAGTAAATACTCAGGAGCATAGCATTCAACACACATACACAGAGAATAACACAACAGCCATGAATCTGAATCAACTTCTTATATTAATTCAAGATCTGTACATGGGTGTTCTCCTACAGTTCTCTGCTTCTCCCCTATGCTCTGGATTCTTCTAACTCTTCCTGAACCGAACTATGTTACAATATACAATGAGGGTGTCTATATCCGTTTTCCCTCCTTTCTTCTAGAACGGTCTAATCTAGAAAAATCATATTATTAACTACTATAAATGCCTCCATCTACTTCAGATGAGAGCGTATGGCTCGAGGTCTGATTACATTTTACCAAGGAGCCTAAATTAAATGATCTCATTTATGTTTAGTGCATCAACTTCAAGGGAAAATTTAAAAATTGGCGCTGGTGTTTGCTCAGCTATCCTTTATCTTCTATGATGACTCACTTGTCTCGAGAGATGCTCCTGCATCAAAATACTAGTTCAAAGAGAAATAAATTGCATTTGCTACATGCATTCTCAAACAAAAATGATATTATCTTTGTAGAATTCCCATGTCTCCTCTACGAGAACATTTTAACACAAATCACGATTAACACTATATGTTGACCCCAAGAACCAACGTTGTGGAATAGAGAAAATATTGAAACTCTAAAGAATCTAGATAACAAATGTGTTATGGACCAAATAGGAAAATGTGTTATGGATGAAATAACATATGTGTTTTTTACCTTGAAGTGTCTTCCTATTAAGTAAGGGTTCCATTGATTAACTCCATGCAGTATTGGAAACATTTCCTTCCCAGGAATGGGTTTGTGTAAGATTTTTCCTTTAATTACACAAATTTCAAAAAAACGAGCCTTCCTTTGTACATTAAATTTGCACCAGTTTGAGTAATTTTTTTCCTTTACTTTCACGAATTTCAAAGCAACGAGCCTTCCATTTTATATTAAATTTGCACAAATTCCCATTCCCTAAAGCATAACACTCCACAATAAAGGTTTTGGTGAAGTCAAGCATGACCAAGACAAGAGTTCTACACATGGCCTACATAAGTTTCTCAAAATTTTGGGTTGCTTTTGGAGTCCAAGAAAAGGAATCTTTTTTCAATAATGATCCTAGAGTTTTTTTTATTCCACCATAGTTTTTGACAAACTTGCAATAATATCTCTTCAATCCTAGGAATCCATAATATTCTTCATAGTTTTTGGAATAGGCCATTCTACCATAGCTTTAATTTTGTTAGGGTCCACCTTGATTCCCTCGCAGATATTCCACTTCTTGAACTCCAAAGACACCCTTTGAATTATTTGCATGTAGTCATTGTCTCTCCAATAGTTGCAATATGACATCAACATGTTGTACATGCTCTTTCCAAGATTTGTTGTAAATTAGTATATATCATCAAAATATGCTAGCACAAATTTCATAGGAGGGGCTTGAAAATAGAATTCATCAAACTTTGAAATTTAGAAGGTGCATTAACAAGGACAAAAGGGATCACCAAAAACTCATAATGGCCTTCATAAGTTCTAAAAGTTGTTTTGGTAATACATATTTCTCTTATTCTAATTTGATGATATCTTAACCAAATATCCAAATTAGTAAAGAACATTGCTCCATGTAATTTATCTAACAATTCATCAATGTAAGGAACATGAATCTTATCGTTATCGATGATCTTGTTAAATTCTCGATAACATAGATATAAACACCATGAAGCATCCTTTTGTCAATTATCACCATTGAATAAGATAAATCTCTTCAAATTTGTATGAAGATGCTAGCCTTCAACATGTCTTGGAGAATACTTTAGATTTCTTGAACATAGGGATGTCTATAAGACCATATTTTAGGAGGGAGGCTCACTATAATGAGATGAATATCATGATCATGATCTCTGATAAGTGGAAGATCTTTCAAATATATCAACAAATATCTTAGAGTGATTGTTAATAACTCTTTGGAGATCCAAGGGCAAAAAGGGATCAAATGACTGAAAATATATTGAGAATAATTGTGCAATTACTCTTAAGTTTCCCTTTTTAAGTAGTTGTGTCATGTTGATCAAACTATTCACTTCCAATGGTCTCCCTTGAATACCTCCTAGTTATATTTCCTTTCATTTTTGAAAAACATCTCATAAAAAGTTCCTAAAAATTCATAGCCACTTCGCTCAATTATTTGATCCATTGAACCCCTAAGACCACATTAGAATCACCCATTTGGATTATGATCATTGAGGTGTCCAATAAATAATTCTCCATAGTAGGATTAATATTATGACACTTACCTGCACAATTTATAGTACCTCCATCTACAATCATTACCTAAAATTTGGGTGGTGGATATATAAATTAGTTGAGAAGCTTCATTAATCAATCAACATAGTTAACTTTTGCTTCTTGATATATCCATATCCCTTGAGAGTCGATGGAGTGATAATGCCATCTAAGACATGACAAATATGGTGGGTATAGTCTCCATTCATTAGGGATCTTGAGAATATTCTATCTCTTATTCTTCTTCCTCATCAAAATTCATATCAAATAATTGTTTTCATCACACTTATGTCTCTTACTATAGTTACTATCAAAATTTAAAAGTAGACCCTTTATTATTCTTTCATCCATTTGGTGAGGCATCAACCCGGTAGGTTTCTTGAGGTTAGGAGAGGGAGACGTGTGATAGTTGTAGGTGTTAGTGGAAACCATTCTAGTAGCCATATTTTTACCTTTAATCTCTCTTTTCTACCTTGAAATCTTTTCCCATGGATTTAGGATAAAAAGGACATACCTCTTGAAGAATACACTCCTTTAATGCACCCATAAATCGATCCACCAATTTATCCTCTAGAGTATCCTTCACTCTAAGAGATGAATTTTGAAAATGTTGAATTAACTTTATAACTAAACTTGTTTTCCTAAGTTTTGTCAATTGAATAAATATGGAATTGTTCAAACTATCTCCATAATGTGATAACAATTATTTATTAAATATGGATCAAGAGACAATATAGTCATATTTTTGGTCACAAATCCATTGGTACCACACAAATTGATCATGTTCTAAATATAACTTTGCAACCATTACCTTCATTAGAGTCGATGCTTGGTGTAAATAAAAAAATTGCTCCAAATGGAATATTTACATCATGGGATCATTATGCTCATCAAAATTCCTCATATTTATTGTGGGAATGAAGTAGGTCTTTCATCTAGAGATAAAGTCATGATTTCATGGATTTTGGTGTGATGAATGCTCATGTGACTAGTAATCAATATTCATGTTCTCATGTGATTTGTTGATGTGTTCTATTGACATGGTTGGGACTTGATCCTTTTGTTCTCTTGATCCTCTTCTTGACGAGGAGCATTTGTGACAAGGAAACTTGATATATTTTTTCGCATGTCATCCTTCATCTTTAAATATTCCTCACTTGTCATGTTTGTTTTGAGATCTTCAAAATACTTTCCTACTGTACATGTCATTATTATCTTGAGGTCTTCGAGATCCTCTTTTCCCGTGATTATTTTCTTGAGGTATTAAAGATTTGAGTAAATAGTAACTTAAAAAATTTGAAATTTATCATGATTTCCATATTTTGGATGCCAACCTTCTTTTTCATTGCGGTTTTGTTATGTTCCCAAGTGGATTTGCTTGGAAACCCTTGAAATTTTGTATTTTATTGTTGTGGTATTTTTTCAAATGGTTGTAGTTTTGGTCTTCTTGAGTTGCGTCAAGGTTTATTATTATGGTTTTTGTAGCAAAAAATGATTTATATGAAGAATCAACAAGATCCAAAGAGAATAACACAATGAAATGGCCACAACAACTCAGATTTGAATTATTTATTAATGATTGAACTTAGTACAATAGAAGAGTAGATCTAGAAATATATAAGAGAATAGAAGATATGGATATAGGTTTCTCCAAGATACAATAAAGGGAGAGATAGAAAATGTCATGATCCTCTAGTAGCTACATGTAAATAAATAAAGATAAATCTCTTTCCCTTCTTCTCACTACATGAACTTCTTGGTTGAGTTGTGCCCCTTTCTGACTAGGAACTCCTTCAGAAATCAGGCCTCTCTCAATATGTCCTCCAAACTATGAGAAATTGTTATAAACCTATAGATATAAGTATGTATAACTCATATGAGAATATTCACCAGTTGTAGATGACAAAACTGACTCCCGATTATTAGATCTCAAGCCCCTAGTGCACCCTTCTACAAGAATTTTTCCCATCTCTGATAATAAATGAATACGGGTGTTAGAAACCCTCCAAAGTGACAATAAAAGTCACCCTAGGTGAGATAAAAATAATCCTACTCATATCTCCTTATTATCTCACTCAAAATATCCCAATCGAACCCTTCTTGGTGAAATAGTTCACCCTCTCTGCAAAATCCTTCAACAATTGCACCCTCCTTTACCATCAATGCAAGAAATGGATTTGAAGCCGAAACAAAATGGTGAGGGTGGAATATTTCACCACCTTCATCAATATTGGATCATGAACAAATGAATATTTCACCTCCTTGTTGATCTCTAAGGTTTGTTCACTCAAAACCCTCAAAAATTTCAAGCTTCCAAAGCTCAAATATACCAATGAAAATGATCATCAACATAATGAGAGAATATGATCCCCTATCTCTCTTTTATACCCATTTTCACCTTTTTCCTTTCAAGTGACTTTTAATTCATATTTAATTTTTTCTCATAAAATCACTTTATTAATTTAATGAACCTTTTTACTTCTAAAAGATATTAATTCACCTTTACGACTTCTCCAACCACTGAAAGTCACTTTTCATCATCCTATCTTGTAAATATTTTTGCCTTCATTCCAACGAGCTATTACACTAAGGTATTTCTCCAAGAAACAAGCTCCAAATAGTACCTTAAGTGTAATTAATTAAAATATGCTTAATAATAACCCAAAATTATGAAAATCGTCAGAATGCCACGGAACCAAGAACAATATGTGCATAAATGATTCTAATGATGAATAATGGTAAATAAACTGAGTCGGGCCCCGTAAAACTCCTTCAAACCTCTTGGGATCACTGATGACCTAGTCTCACCCCTCTAACCTAGATGACTCAAACCTCTTGAAGTAACTCTAACAACAGAATAAGGGAATCTAAAAATGGAAACATAACAATCCTCCCTTACCAGATATTGCTTGTCCTCAAGCAATGCCACCTCAACCATATGATCAAAAAGTTGGAACAAACTGAAATTGAGAGTGGTCCCTGGGTCCCAAACCAATCTAAAAGACATAGAGAACCTACTGCCCATAATATTGTCCTGCAATGTACTCACATAAGAGGCCTCATGATGAAAACCGATCAATAGAGAAAATAGATACCGTAAATACTTGGTCCACCCCTCATATAATATCCTACCTAAGATACCAATCCAATGCTCCATATATATAAGCTCTTGAAATAATGGTTGACTCTCCCATCTGTACCAATTTCCCAACTATCAACCCTTGAAATACCATAAGTAAACTCCTAAAAATAAGAACCAACTCTCTCATGTCTAACAACATCTAAACTATCAAACAATGTAATCTCAAGATCCCAGAATAAACCTAGGAAGGAACAACCATGTTTTCGCTACACCACTATGATCATCACTATGGGACCAACGTGCCCAATTTGCATCCTCCTCTCTAGGAACCCCAAGTTGAAATTCATGAAGGGACTAAAACCATTATCCTAAATCATCCCCTTCATAGGTGTCTCAGTGAATTCTAAGTCTCCAAACCCAATGCCAACCTTGATCCTGGGTATCGGAAAAGAGGTTCTAACCTTCCATATAGAGTAAGTCTCAACTTCCCCTCTACTATCATCCCCAAAATCAAGCATATCAATAATTGTCACATCTCTTTCGATCATCATCACTATCATTTGAAGAAATCTATCACTCAAATGAATGCCTGGATCCCACCACCAAATTGGAATTCTACCACTCCCAAGGCATGTTGATTGTTGTTGTACTACACTAATAACTATTAGAATCTAGGAGAGCCTCATCTCTACTCTCTATATGCAATCAACTGATGGACACCAAATACTAGGAATCAACTCCATGCATGCTAACATGTCATGCTCTTTCCAAACCACACAGTGAAACCTGTCACCCCTACTTCTGATAATATAATCTAACAATTCCTGGAATCTAGACACCTTCATGTAAAGTAGCTCTACCATATGTGCTACCTCATGCTCATAAAATTCCCTAGAAAGTCCTAACGAAGGTGTATCATGTATCTCCCCCATGATCATATCCTCAAATGTGGCCTCAAGGACTAAATGTGTGTCACCTATGTAGTAGATCATTTCAATCCTCAATGTATCCCTGTCATCCTATGCACTGACCACATGCCCTAAATAAGAACTCACTTTCTTGTCTATAATTCCCCATGTCTCATTGAACTCTCTCATGGAACCCTCCCCTATTCTACTGTATATACTGAGAGCATCAAAGAATAGAAACATAAACCTCTACAGTTGTAGGAAAATCTGGTAAGTGGTAGATTCGTTGGTAAATCCCAAGGGCATGACCAAAAACTCATAAGGATACCCAATAATAGTCTCATGACCATCCTTCTCACTGAAAACCCTGGTGATGTTCCTCTTGAAGATCAATCAAAAAGAATGTATTGCTCTAGAAAACTCATCCCTATGCGCTAAGGGACTATATGAATAGTCACCCAAGATCCATGCTACTCCCATACCATTGTATGCCTGCAAAGGCGTCTCCACGCACTTATCATCAACCATACTCCCTTAGTAATCATAAACACTATTTTTATTGAGATTATAAACTCCAAAGTCCATGTACCTCCGCAAAAGAGTGGATCATCCTCCTATGGACCAACCATGCTCCATCAAGTGAGAGTATGACTCTCCTCTAAACTCACTCTCTCCCACTATGTACCATTTTACCCCTCTGTATAACATTGTATACCATTTCATATCACTATGTATCATGTATGTGCCACTGTATCAATCACTATACTAATGTTAGTTGAACCTTGGTCCCAAATGGATGTGTCCTCATATATAATATACATATGCCCACAATCCCTGGACACATATACTTCCATGTTGGCTGAGTCACAAGCTATTTTCTCAATTGTATTAGTAGTGATCAAGAATTGAGCCTTCAAAGGGCTCTCCAAAAGAAGTGGCTCTTGAAAAACATGTGCATGATAAAAATCCCATGGGTCATATCTCTCTGCAAATGCCTGCAAACCCTCCCTGTCACCATCATCCTCTAGTGACATAGATGAATCATATGACTGACTCTTTATTGAGATGGATGTAGTGGATACTTGACTAGACTCCTCAAGGAGCTTCTCTACTATGGAATCTGATTCTCAAAGGGCTATATGTGTGCTCTTTAAGACTTCCTATGTGCTCACCAACTCATGTGTGAGTCAACCCACCTCATTCTACTTATCCTCCAACACCCCATGGTACATCTCACCAATCTCCAGAAGGTAATATCTATCCATAAGGAGATGTTGGTAGTTGGTCTTCATCATTGTCACTCTCTCCCTAAGTGTCTAAAATTCCTCAATGGAAATCTCTCCACCTTGGCTATCATGTGTCACTATGGCTCTCCAACAATATATTTCCACAAATTCATGTGTATCATCAAGGTGCCTCATGACTTCCACGATCATATCCTCTCTGATCTTCAGATGTCCTGCCAAACAATGTGACTCATACGAGCCAACATCTCTACCATGTTGAGATACCAATTCACTAGTACTGCTCCTAGAACCAATAGTGGAACCCTCATCATCATTCTCACTGACATCTACTACACTAATATGATCATCACCCATTTTCATATTCTATAAGGCGATTCTCATCTCAAAAGATGACTTACCTTGTGTCTATCCTCCATTGTCCTTCGATGTATCCACACCCAAATCATCATGAACCTTGTCACAAAGCGAAGATGTTATCTCCTCCTCATGATCTAATGTGCTATCCTCATGTCCACCACATGTGATAATTCCATGTCCCTATGATGGTGTGTTTACCATTTCTATCCTATTATCCTCATCACATACATCCTCGGTATGCTCATTCCTAGAGTCAATGTGGCCCTGTCAATCCACTAACATGCAATGATGTCTTCACTACCATGTCTGCTTTGGATCTACTTTCCTCTTATTTTCATAGTTTCATCTCTCCTTTGTAACCCTTCATACCATTATGGTATTCTTCTTTCATTCTCTTCTTTGATGGTGAAAAATTCTTTGAATGATATGACTATGCAAAATGCCTCACCTAACGCCATATACGCCCTCAAACAATATGTAAACTCCTCATCCCATTGGTATACCCACTGATTTTCCATCTGAAATTATTCTCACTGAGTCTCAGAATTTTGCAATCAAATTTTTTTCTCCTTATTGAAGACCCCTCGAGATGGGAGGAATCTTCTCTCTAATACCACTGTAATGTTCCCAAGTGGATTTCCCTGGGAACCCTTGAAATTTTGTGTTTTCTGGTTGTGGTATTTTGTCAAATAGTTGTAGTTTTGGTATTCTTGAGTTGTGTTGGGGTTTATTCTTATGGTTTTTGTAGAAAACAAATGATTTATATGAATAAGAAACAATTAAGAAACAAGATACAAAGATAATAACACAAGGAAATGGCCACAACACCTCGGATCTGAATTATTTATTAATGGACGACCTCGGTATAATAGAAAAGTAGATCTGGAAATATATAAGAAAATAGAAGATATGGTTCTAGGTGCCTCCAAGATAAAATAAAGGGAGAGATAGTAATTATACTGGTCCTCCAGTAGCTACATGAAAATATCTAAAGATCAATCTCTTTCCCTTCTACTCACTGCATGAACTTCATGGCTGAGTTGTGCCCCTCTTTGGCTGGGAACTCCTTCAAAAATTCGGCCTCTCTGAATATGGCCTCCAAAATCTAAGAAATGGATATAAAATTGTATATATGAAGATTTCTAACTCATATGAGAATATTCTGTAGTTGTAGATGACAAAACCGACTCTCGATCATTAGATCTCAAACCCCTAGTGCACCCTCCTACAGGAATTTCGCCCGACTCTGATAATAAATTAATATGGGTGTTATAAACCCTCCAAAGTTCCAAGAAAAGTCTCCCTAGGTTAAATAAACATAATACAACTCAGATATCCTCATGATCTCACTCCAAATATCCCAATCAAACCCTTCTTGGTGGAACAATGTGCCCTTTCTTCAGAATTTTCCGACAGATGCGCCCTCCTTTACCAACAATACAAGAAATGGATCTGAAATTGAAATAGAATGGTGAGGGTGGAATATTTCACCACCTTGGCCAAGCTTGGATCATGAACATAGAAATATTTCACCTCCTTTCTGATCTCTAGGGTTTGTTCACTCAAAACCCTCAAAACGTTCAAGTTGTCAGAGCTCAAAGATACAAGTGAAAATGATCATCAACATAATGAGAGAATATGAACCCCTATCTCTCTTTTATACTCCTTTTCACCTTTTTCCTTTCAAGCGACTTTTAATTCATCTTTAATGTTTTCTCATAAAATCACTTTATTAATTTAATGAACCTGTTTACTTCTAAAAGTGATTAATTCACCTTTATGACTTCTTCGGACACTGAAAGTCACTTTTCATCATCATATCCTATATATATTTTTTCCTTGGTTCCAACGATCTTTTACACTAAGGTAATTCTCCAATAAACAAGCTTCAAATAATACCTTAAAAGTAAATAGTTAAAATATGCTTAATAATAACCCAAAATTATGGAAATCGTCGGAATGCCACGAAACCAAGAACAAGTTGTGCATAAATGATTCTGATGATGAATAATGGTAAATAACATGAGTTGGGCCCCATAAAAATCCTTTGAACCTCCTGGGCTCACTGATTACCTATTCTCACCCCTCTGACCTGGCTTACTCAAACCTCCTAAAGTAACTCTAACTGCATAATAAGGGAATCCGAAAATGGGAACATTACAAGTTTCCATGATCATCATTTTCCCGTCCAACTGAGACAAATAAAATTCTCAATCTTCATTTTTATGTTTCATATATCAATATTATGTAGTTTCAGATGGAGTAACAATTGGCATATTACATACATGCATGATGGGATAGGGTTTTGTAGGGCCTTATGGGAAATGGAGTGTCAATATCTATATCTCTCTAATATATCATTGGGTTTCCAATAGTAGTGCTTAGTCGGTCTTTCATGGAACGAAATAAGGAAGATGGACTATACTCTTAGACCTACTAATTGATTCCCAAGTATGTGAGAGAATCTCATTAAGTGTTTGCTTGATGTAATATAGAGACAAAAGGTAGAAAGGTGATTTGACTATGGTCTCAGGTATTCCCATGAGGCTTCAAATATACTCTACGATAATGGAATATCAAACTCATAAATAGATTGTGTCTAGTATGATAATATTTGTTAGGTATTGATAGAGGTGTTCAATGGTGTCTTATAATGACCCTACCTATATTAGAAATATTGAGACAAACTCCTAATAGCCATGGAAATCCACTTATAATGTTGGTCAAGACATATTTTAAATTGATTAAATAAATATCCAACTATATAGATGTTGCATGAACTCTCACTTAAACAACAACAAATTTTATAATAGGTCATGCAAACATATGTGGGACTTACAACTAACATGAACCTCTTTACAAATTATACAAACTACAAATGCCTTCATATATATATATATATATATATATATATATATATATATATATATATATTCTTCCAATATCAAACTCTTGGCTATGATATCAAATTATGACAAATATAAAGTAGA
>ML855930.1:15204-27993 GCA_009831015.1 Picea engelmannii | reverse complement strand
GAAGTTGTGCGGGCATTAATTTTGGAGAGCGGGCCCAAAATTTAAACAACGATTTTCTTTTGGGGTTACGTGGCATCACTAGGTGCATTTCAGGATGAAAAGCGCACTGCCTCAAACCAGTTTCTTACATCCCCAAAAAGTGGAAAAGTATAAAAGGGAATTTTTTCATTTATTTTATTTTATTTTGAATGTTGGATCATTAAAACCTTAGCGCGACCACCGTCTTTCACCTACAGCTCAACAGTACACCAAATGCACACCATTGATGCTTGTTTCCAGGTATTTTTCATTACAATCATGGATCCCATCATAACCTCAGTAATAGAACAAGATCTTGTGGAAAATGAAGAAGCCCTAATTGACCGAGACTCAGATGTTTTTAATACCGAAATCATTGTTTCTCCTATCTTTGTGTATAGGAGAAACCTGTCCAATAAATTAGGAAGATGTATACCATTCCTTGAAGCACTCCAGGCCACCATAGTCCCTTATGTTGTTGAAATTGCTTTCCTATTTCCTGAATTTATAGGTTGGTGCGCCGGAAAGTATTCCAATTAATAAAGATTCATTGTGAATAAACGAGGGCCTGAGGTCTTGTGTAGGGTAGATATTCTATCAAATCGAGAGTCCTTCAGTATACTAGAGTCCTTTTCCACAATTTCTAAACCTTTCAATGAAGATTAGTTGATTAGGGTATATAGAGAATGTCCATTAAAGGTCTGAGATCTATTTTTATAGACAATTATCAAACCTGAACATTTTTCAGAAGGTCTATCTTTGTCGATGAATGTAAAGGTAATAATTATCAAAATCCAATGGGTCTCCTCCCTATTGAGTCAAGTTTTAGGTCTAGACAATGATAAATATGTGGTTGAATTCATGTTTGGTTTCCTTTTAACCTTTTTTAAGTCAGAGTATGGTATGTCAGTCTGTATCAGCTTTGATCAATTCCTAGCTAATAATATCCATAAAAAGATAGTAAATTTTCTCTCTCTAAGACATTTAAGATACTACACCTATCTGTTGAGAATTTTCCTGGAAACCAACAAGAGAGAATTTCCTGAAGTAGCATTTGTGTCAACTGAATGTAAAATGATTACATTACTTATATTCAACAACAAAGTCATGTCTAGAGTTTATAGTTTTCTCTTCAATACTAGCCTACATAGAGTTTTGGATGAAATGAGGAGCTATCTATAGCCAAATCTAGAAAATAGAGTGGGGGATTGGGTACTATTCATTCACTCAATAGTAATCTGGGTTTATGGTTGTCATGAATCCCCTTACCTATTGCCCATTTTTCTGACTCCTAGAATATTTTCCCTTGAATTCATCAGGAAAAGAATTATATTCGAGACAGAGTATTTCTTGAAATTGCACAAAACATCCAACATCAAGTTCCCTTTTATCACTGGCCCGTTTATTTTCAAATCCAGATCATTCTTATCTCGGGTTCAAGCAAATCTCAAAGAGTTTGGTTTTCCATAGCTACAGGGAAGAAGGTACGATCCACATCAAATCATATCCAAGAGAAGATTAATGAACAAACATGCACCTTATGAGCATGAACATGTTGAAGTTTTTGATAAGATGGAAAATATAGAAGTATATGTTGATATGTAAGCAATCTTGCAACCAATTCAAATAGATCAAGTGGAGGAAACCCTGCAACAAAGTCAAACAAAACAATTTTCTCGTAAACTGATAATCAAAGTTCTTAAGATAAGTGTTTATAGCAAGAGAATTAGTTTAGAGGCCATGGGCATCAGTGATCAGTAGACTTCTCCTAAGAATATGAAAGTTTCACAACCAGCACAAATTGTAGATTTAGAAGAAGAAGAGCCCATAAAACAAGTAAATATAGATATGGTGGAAAGTGGTACTAGCATTGTAGAGGTTGAAAAGGAAATTAAAATACAAATTGAAGGTAGATCAAGAACCGTTAGTGGCAAGAAATACATCTTTGATAAAACGTCTGAGGCAGTTTATCAATCTAGAGAATATTTGGAAAAAAAATATGTTGAGAAGGGAAACACAGCTCTGGGTGAGATGTGGGATTTAGTCCCTGAAATGGAAAATATTTTGCAGCATAAATATTCTTTGTTCACAATAAGGGATGTTGAAAAGAGGACCTTTAACATTGCAGTTGTAGATGAAGACAAAGCCTATAAAATAAATATAAGATATGATAACATAAGTTCTCCAGAAAAGGTCAAATTCCATAAGCATACCAGTGATATGTTGTATTCTGATGACTTGAGTTTAAGCTTGAAGAATTCTAAACTATCATCTTATGTAATCAAATTGGAAGGAAAATTGAGGAAGTAAAAAGAATCTATCAAAGCTTCACAGACTCCTACAGTAGGAATCTGAAGGCCCCCAAGGGTTGAAATCCTCATCGGGTGAGAAAGACAACTTAATTGAAATTTTGAAGAAGAAATTGAAAATGTCTACTACAGAGCATCCATAAACAATGGACTTGGTTGCTCTAAAATAGGAAAAGGAAACATTTCAACAAGAGACATTGGACTATAAATCTAGGTTGTTGCATCTAGAACAAGAAAAGGTGAAATAATCACAAGAGCAGACATAATTTCTAAACAAGCTTGTAGTTGCAACTCCTACAGTAGAATTTTGGTCAAACATTGAAGGACTTGTCTAGGATATGTCACAAGTTAGCTTGAAAGAAGGAGAAATCAAAGGACTAAAAGGAAACATAGAGAAATTTAAGCAGGAGATGCAGGAAAATGATGAAAGAATGGATCAATTCTAAAAAGAGAATGAAGTCCTGCAAGAAAGAATAGATAAATTGAAGATGAGGTTAAGAGACAAAGACCTATTGCAGGGGGTCAAGCATATCATCTGGGAATCTACAGTCACTGAAGCTGCCAATTTCATAGTATATTTGATTTTCATTAATGATAAAGACAGTATAATCATCAAAGCCAAAAGCAGGTGCACTGTTGTGAATGAAAATTTAGCAAAGAAACCATCAGAATGGGCCCAAAATGCCATAAATATACTCAACATTGTTCCTACTACATACCTTCAAACTATTAGGGTTAAAGATAGAAGTACATTGAGTATATGGGATAGGAGGGTCATTGATAAACATAACCTATTGAAATCAGTCCAAACCAAGGAAATGCAGATGGAACAGAGTGTACAGGAGTTCAAGGATTTGTTTGAAGAATTGTTTATCAAAGTAATTCCACCATTTTCTGATGGAAAGGGAAAATTGTATGATCAAGAAGAACACAATGCTCACCTGACTCAGTGCATAATGGATCACTCCAATTTTGAAACTCTGGAGGAAAATTTGAAAGAAGCTACATTAGTTGAGCATCTAATTACAAACTTTGAAATTCTAAATCAATTCAAAGCAGTCAAGCTTGGACTACCAATCATGTCATATGCTTCTTTCATTGACTTGGAAATTCTGATAAAGGAAATGGCAGATTATGATATTCCTTCTAAATTGCAATGGAAGGGAATTTTTAGGATGGGTAAGACAAAATGTAGTTTTCTAGGGCCCAGTAGATGATCTCCAAATGTCAGTAAATATGGAAGATCATGTGGAATACCAAATAAGAACAAGTGGCGAGGAAAGGAACTGAAATGCCAAAGAAGCCAGGATCCATATCAAGAAATGTTTCTTGTTGATCATTGTAACCAGTTCCCAAACCAAAACATTTTATTTTAATCATTGTAATCGGTTTCAAAACCAAAACGTTTCTTTGTAATCCTTATAATCAGTTTCAAACTGAAGGAGCTCAACTTATATAAATATTAGGAGTTCCAAATTTACTAGGAGTTGTAAGAAGTGAAAGGGAACAATTTTAGCTATCTGGAACTTGAATGTAATTTTGTGAAGATGAATAGAATACACATGTAGATGTCCTGAATTTTCCATGACAAGATTCTAATGTTGGTGGTATGATTTTCATCTTCTTTCTTCGTATGTATTTCATGTGTTCTTAAATTTCATTTTCACTATATTCTGTTTAAATTGGATAGTTAAAGGCCCAGAATTTGTCTTGTGATTCTCTCGGATAAAGTAATTTAAACTATGTTAAGTTCATCCTAACTAAGTCAGAATTCATTTTATTTAATTCTCTAATACAATTATATGTTTTTCCTTTCTTCTTACACTCTACAAATTACAAATTTATAACTCATATTTATCGCCTCATTAGCTTTTATCTTTTGGACAGTTCTATCAACCAGTCGGTGCTTCCATTCATTTTCATAAGTTCGACTCCATGGCCCTAAGTTTCCCTCCCCTTTCTTTCCAGGAAAATTATAAAAAAACCCTTCAAAGAAACAAAACCTAGCCATATATTTGTTAAAGAAAACTCATCTATTAAATACCACGTGGAGGAGAGAGCCCTCTCTGAGCTGAGCAGGCTAATACCTAGCTATAAAGTGGTTTGTAGGTTACCTATGTCGTTTGTTTTATACACCAAACAAATTTATAGAGTGCTAACATTTTGGCGCCGCTACGGGGGACGAAAGTGAAACCTTCCCTGGGAAAAGAATGGCAGGGAAAAGAATGACTTAAAGCTTCATATTCGATTCATGAGGGTGACAATGAATCAAACACCTTATTGTTTGAAACTAAATTTACCCTGGTGACTCAATTATAAAAGGGCCAATAGCATAAAGTGTTTGAGAAGAAATCTTGGCTCCCAAGAGAATTCATACCAGAAGAAATCCAAACCCAGAAGCAATAATCCATGTGTCTGATACTGAGAAACTTGTACACAAGAGAAAAGAAAGGCCAATAATCCTAGTTTTTTGTCTAGACAAAAATCTATCTTTACCTAAAGATGGATTAAAAAGCATTGAAGACCTTGATTTTGATTTGAAATTTGAGCAAACTCTGTTCAAAACTAAATCTGAATCCAGTTTGAATGAAATCATCTTTGATGAGAAGAGGTTACAAGATTTAATTTCAGCTGCCTTTATTAGGCCCGTTGTGATTCCTACTCAGAAAAATCAACCACTTCAAGTTATTCCTGCAGCTATGGCAGCTAAGTTTTCCTCCCTTTTTCTACCTGCTCAGTTACATGATTTACCTTAGGACTATAATCACAGGATTAAGTTGAATGATGTTGAAGGCAATGTGTGAGCCCAAAAACACTTCGACTGGTTCACTAATTTTGTAGACCTAGAAGAAGTAGATTATGAAGATGCAGAAATGAGATTGTTTGCACAAAGTATCACAGGTGAAGTTAGAAAATGGTTCAGAGCTCTCCCAACAGCAAGTATCCCATATTTTTCATCCTTTGAAACACGTTTTCTTTCAAAGTGGGGTGACAAGAAGAACCCCCTTTAGTTGCTAACTCAATACAACAACATGAGAAGGTCACCTGATGAAACAATACAAGAGTTTTTAGCTACATTTATGAAATATTACAACTCAATTCCTATTGAATTAAAACCTCCTCCCAGGGATGCTCAACTTAGATATGTCGATTCCTTTGAAAGTAATTTTTCTTTGTTGTTAAGATAAAGAAGATACAATTCAATAGATGGTAGGATGAGTGATGCAATAGAAGTTGAAGTAAATATGATGGCTTCGGGAAAGATCAAATATAATTCTAACAGAGACATAAACAAGGTTTAATATAAGGCACAACCTTCGACTTCATAGTCATCAGAAGAGAGATTTGAATTGATGATGAATACCGTGGAGAAACGCATGGAAAGGATGTCCTTAGATAATAAGACTAACACCAAAGAGAAGGCTAATTTTCAACCCAGAAATCAAAGGAGGCCAACAGTTCCACATATTAGACAAAGAGACCAGAGGAACGAGGGTGATCAACAAATAAGGCCTCCTTTTCAAAAAAAATATGTAAATGAAACTTTTGAAGACAATATGCATTGTTTTGATGGTGATGAAACAATGATGTTTTTAACTAAAGAAGAACATGATGAGTTCATGGATGCAAACGATGTATTCATCCAGGAGAATGATGAAAGGTTGTCAGTGGAAAATGAGATTACCAAAAATCACTGTATAATTCCATCATGCAATTCCAGAAACAATATAATCTTCAAAGAAAAAAGGTGTCTGCAAATCCTCCAAAGATAAATCCCACCAAAGAATCTCAAAATAATACACCTTCTTCGAGTCATCCTAAGAAGGAATCTGTTGCAAAGGATGTTGTGGAGAAAGGAAAGCAGAAGGAAGAACCTCCAAAGACATTACCTGAAGTAATAAAGAAGAAGGTCATCAAAGAGGTAGAAAAAACCTCATCTTCCTTTAACTTTGAAAGTGAGATGGCCAAAATCAAAATTTATGTTCCATTCAATAAGATGATAAATAATAGTGAATATAGAAATTAGATCATCAAGATGTTCAATATGGAAGAAACATTTGATACTTTAAATATACAATATGATCATCCTGCCATCTTGTTTGGCCGATGTGTAGAGGAAAATAATGATGTTGATGAGGTCCCTCCTTTCTATGTTAGTCTAAAGATTCATGATATGACTTTGCACAATGTTATGTTAGATTCAGGAGCATCCCATAATATGATGCCCAAGGTGGTCATGGACCAATTGGGTTTGGACATTACAAGGTCTTACAAGGATCTGTTCTCCTTTGATTCAAGGAAGGTGAAGTGTTTGGGCCTAATCAAAGATATGGTATTATCTTTGTCTGAAATTCCAGCAAAAAATATGGTCATGGATGTGGTGGTTGCTGATATCCCTCCTAAATTTGTCATGATGTTATCTAGATAATGGGCTGCAAATTTGAAAGGGACTTTGAAAATGGATATATCATATGCCACTATCCCTGTTTTTGGCAAAGATAGGAGGTTGCACAGGGAATTTTTGCTCAAATACATGGTCAGTAACAAAGCCCATCCAAACAACCATTCTATTTACTCTGTGGAGACTAAGATTGGTTTTTCCATTTTCTTTAATCATTTGAGTTTTGAAGAGAAGGTGCCAAAGAATGATATGAATACCAAATACAAATCTAATCAACAAACTAAGGAAATTTCAGATCAGCAAAACAATGCAGAAAATGAGATGTGGAACATGAGCTTTGATGGAGCTATCAACAAAGAAGGAGCAGGAGTTGGTGTGTGGATTAACCCCCCTAGATTGAGCACAAAACATTGTTCTTAAAATCTTGATTTTTATTTCACAAATAACATGGATGAATATGAGGCATTAGTGTTGGGATTGAATACTTTAAAAGAAGTGGGTGCTAGGGGGATAGTTGTACATGGAGATTCTGAGTTGATTATAAATTAGGTAAAGGGTATATATCAAGAAAAGAATCTCAGATTAAGAGCATGTAGGAATATAGTGCTTGACCTTATTGAAGAAATTTCATAATATAGTCTCTTAGTGATTCCAAAGTGGTGGAATCAAATTGTTGATACTCTAGCTACTTTAGCCTCAGTTTTCAAAATTCTAGCTTTTCCTAACAAAGGATATGAGATTGAGGTCAAGCAAAAACCAAAGGTACCTAATAATATTAAGTACTTGCAGGTTTTTTAAGATGACAAACAAGTAGAAATTTTCCTTAATATGGATGGTGAATTTGTAAATTTGAATATTGATGAGGAATATTGTTATGAACAACAAGCTGCAACTGTGTTCACAAATGATGACTATTTCAAGAATCATATTGCTTGTAAAGACATAATGCAGCTGAAAAATAATATCATTCCCAAAGGCCTGGTCCCATTAGAAAAACTCTTTGACAACAATGATGTAGCTAGAAGTCCTAAAATTACTACTAATAATGAATATGTTGAAGATTGCAACATTGGGACTCAGGAAGATCCCAAGATCATCAAGCTATCCAAGACACTTATCCCAGAGGTCAAGCAAAGGTATATCAATTTAATGAAAGAAATTACTGATGTTTTTGCATGGAGTTATGAAGATTTAAATATTTATGATACTAAGGTGATTCAGCATGTGATTCCAATCAAGGAGGATCACAAACCTTTCAAGGATAAATTAAGAAGAAATAATCCTTTGTTGCTGAAATTAATTGAAAAAGAGATAAATAAGTTGTTTGAAGCCAAGATCATAGTGTCTTTGAGATTTTTTAATTGGGTGGAAAAACTAGTACCTGTCAGGAAGAAAGTGGGGAGATCAAATTATGTATGGACTTTCAGAATCTAAACAGGATATCTCTGAAGGAAAATTACCCACTTCCCAAGATGGATCAGATTCTACAAAAGGTGGTTGGTTCTTAAAAAATATCAATGATGGATGGTTTCTCTAGGTACAACCAAATCATGGCACGCCCTAATGATCAGGAGAAGACAAACTTTACAACGCCATGGAACACCTTATGTATGCCAAAATGCCTTTTAGGCTCATGAATGCAGTGTAAGTTTTAAACCTGTGAAGTAAAGCAATGCATGTAGATTCTTAAGAAAAATAGAATTTAATCAATAGCTCATTCACATAGTACACAAAAATTTATACCGGAAACCCTCAACCGGGAAAACATTTCTTATATTCATTATATCAAATTTCACCATTCACTATACAATATATATACAATGTTTTTAGGTATTCTGTAGATACCAAAACCCTAATCCCTAATCTAGGATTAATTTACAAAACCGCTAAAAATAGAAAAATCCGCTAAAAATAGAAAAAATCGCAGTTGTCATACGCAGGGATCATTAGACATCATTTTCATATTTGACGTGCCCACACACACACATGCAAATAATATAACAGATACCCAACATTCTCCCACTTTTTGTTTTCTTTGCATCCATGAGTCCAGGTGATTATATAGTCAACAATCCAGGGTAGCAATGCCCATTGTTAGTCTACACCAGGAGAAATTTTTTGTCCTCACAGACTTTGTCAATGAATCTGCAACATTATTCAAAGTGTCAACCCTTTCCAGCAACACCTTATTTTCCTCAACCATGTCTCTCACAAAGTGATACTGAACATCAATATGATTTGTCTTTGAATGATAAGTTGGGTTCTTTTCCAGGAAGATTTCACTCTGACTATCACAATCTAATCTCACTGCTTGTTGTACCAACCCAATACCTGAACATAATCTTTGTAACCATACCGCTTCCTTGCTTGCATGAGTGGCTTCCATGTATTCATCTTTTGTAGTTGAGAGTGCCACTACAACCTGTCTTTTTCTCATCCAACTAATTGCTCCTCCAAATAGGTTAAACACATACCCACTTGTAGATCTTCTGCGATCCAGATCTCCAGCCCAGTTTGCATAAACAAAGCCATGTATGTCCAAAACTCTGTCCAATCCTGGTCTTCCTTGGTAGCACAATCCATAACTGGTAGTGCCACGAAGATACCTGAAGACCCTCTTTACTGTTGTCCAATGCTCCTTCCCTAGTTTTAACATATGCCTGCTCAAAACTCCCACTGCATGTGCAATGTCTGGTCTAGTACAAACCATTGCATACATCAAACTACCAACTGCACTGGCATATGAAACATGGGACATGTCCTCTTCTTCTTCCTGTGTCTTGGGACACTTATTTGCAGATAACTTTACACCTATAGGAATAGGAACCTTGACCGGTTTACTTCCATGCATATTAAACCTCTGTAATATCGTCTCAACATATTTTCTCTAATTCAACCAGAGTTTCCTATTTGCACGATCTCTTTTAATCTCCATTCCCAGAATGAAGTTAGTAGCACTGAGATCCTTCATGTCAAATTTGGAGGATAGCAACGATTTCACCTCCTTGATAACATCCATGTTATTTCCTACCAACAACATGTCATCAACATAAAACACTACATAAATGAAGTGATTACCAACCTGCTTGGAATATACATAGTCATCAACCCTACTTCTTACAAATCCAAATCCAAGAATGTATGTGTCAAACTTTTGGTACCACATCCTAGGTGACTGCTTCAGACCATATAGTGACTTCTTTAGCTTACAGACCAACTCTTTCTTTCCCTTCACTTCAAAGCCTTCTGGCTGCTTCATGTAGATTTCTTCTTCCAAATCCCCATGTAGGAATGATGTATTTAGATCCATCTGTTCCACTTCAAGATCAAAAGCAACAACAATAGATAAAATAAATCTAATAGAAGTTAACTTAGAAACAGGAGAAAAAATATCACCAAAGTCAATTCCCTATACCTGGGAATAAACTTTTGCTACTAACCAAGCTTTTTATTTCTCCACTTTACCTTGTGCATTAAAATTCTTATTAAACAACCATTTGCTACCAACATATTTTCTTCCAACTGGCAACTCAACTATATCCCATGCCTCATTCTTATCCAAGGCATCCATTTCTTCAACCATGGCCTTCTTCCAAAGTATACTATCCTTTGAATTCACTGCTTCCCTGACAGTTCTGGGATCATCATTAGTAATAGATAAAGAAAAATTGGAATGAAAAGAAGGTGGACTATACCTTTCTGGCTTCCTTGTATCTCTCACTCATCTCCTCAATACTAGGGTATGAGGTTCTTCTTCTTCTTATTCTTCTTCTGCTTCCTCTTCTTTAGATGATTCAGATTTTGCATCATCCAACTCAAGCTCTATTTTCTTAGGTTCATCTTGCATTGGTAGGAATTCCTTTTTGGACACATCTTTTACCTCTCTGAAAACAACATCTCGACTATAAACAATTTTCTTGGTTTCTAGGTTCCAAAGCTTATAACCTTTCACACCATCTTTATAACCAATAAAGATACACTTTTCATCCTTTTTATCTGTCTTACTTCTATTTTTCTTTGGCACATGTACATAAGCATCACAACCAAACACTCTAAGATGTTGAAGAGAGGGTTTCTTTCTAGACCATACCTCGTGTGGAGTTTTATCATCCAACGCTGATGAAGGTGATCGATTGACCACGTAACATGTTGTACCCATTGCCTCTACCTAGAATTCTTGTCCTAACCTGACACCGCTGAGCATGCTCCTTGATTTTTCCATCAGTGTCATGTTCATCCTTTATGCAACTCCATTCTGTTGAGGAGTGTATGGAGTAGTCTTCTTCCTTGCTATACCACACTTCTTACAGAATTCTTCGAATTCATTTCTGCAGAATTCTCCACCATTATCTATTCTCAATACCTTTATTTTCTTCTTTGTATGATTTTCTACCAGAGCCTTAAACTCTTTAAATTTATCAAATACCTCATATTTCTTTCTAAGAAAATAAATCCATGTGTTCCTTGAAAAATCATCTATGAATGAAACATAATACACAGATTTACCTAGGGATGGAACAGGAATAGGTCCAAACATGTCACTATGTATCAACTATAAGATCCCCTTTGCTCTTGTAGCACCAGATGGGAATCTTACTCAATTATGTTTACCATATATACAATGTTAACAGAAATCAAAATCTAGAGTGAAATTAGACATACCTCCAACCATGCCTCTATCGTGTAGTTTTTGAAGGCCCTTTCCTCCAATATTCCCTAGTCTTTGATGCCACAACATGGTCTTCTTTTCAGGGACAATATTGGTCTTGTCTTATTTATTTGTCTGCTCAAGGACAACATAACTCTTACACCCATTAGTATAAGTGATTCCCAACAACTTGTACAGAGTTCCACACCGAACTCCCCTCATCAACACCATTGCTCCTTGTACCATCTTGCAAGTGTTCTTTCCAAATACAATATCCACTACTGCATCATCCATCTTTCTTACAGATATTAGGCTCTTGGCTAGTTTTGGAATGTGCAGAACCCCAGGAAGTGTTATAATCCTTCCATCTTTTAATATCAATTTAACCCTTCCACGTCCCAATATTTTTGTTGTCAAGTCATCTCCTAGGAATACATCACCACCATCATATTTTTCATATTCATAGAACAACTCCCTGTGAAGAGTCATATGGTATGACGCACCTGAGTCAATGAACCATAAATCATGGTCTTCATGTGTACTTGTAGATGCTAGGTAAACATCACCTCCTTCTTCAGTGGAGGTTTTCGCGTATGTGGAAGAGGTACTATTAGATCCCTTTGGTTTTTCAACCTTCTTAGACTTGCAATCTTTCTTATAATGCCCTGTTTTACCACACTTCCAACATTTCCTCAAATATTTTCCTAGATACTTAGATCTACCTATAGATTTAGATCTCCACCCTGAAGGCTTACCAGGGTTCTTGTCTTGGGTACGCCCTCTTACAAATAAAGCATCTGTGTTGTAACCATCCATGCTTTTCCGCCTCTTCTCTTTAGATAACAAGGATGCAACTACATCCTCATACTTAAATGTATATTGAGTGGTACTACCTATTGCTACAGCCAAATTATCCCAAGATTTTGGCAAAGAACATAACAAAGTAATACACTTATCTTCTTCTACAATTGTAATATTAACAGAGACAAGTTGACTTACTAGAGTATTAAAGGAATTTATATGTTCTGTCATAGAATCTCCATATTCCATCCTAAGATGATACAACTTCTTTCGAAGAAACAACTTGTTTACCACTAGACTTTGATTGATATGAATTCCCCAACTTATCCCATAGTTCCTTGGCTATAGATTCTCCTAAGACATTCAAAAAAACCGAATTTGTTAGGCAGATTCGAATAGTACTCCTTGCTCTTCTGTCCAACTTCTCCCAATCTTCTTTCAACATACCAGTATGTTAAGAACCAAACCTCAATATAGCATGGAAAAACCTCAGGAAAAGTACTCAACGCCTTGAAACTGAGATAATTTCAGATAATAAGCCTCTTCGAGGGGGCAACCTCCTTTTACCCCACTTAAAATGTTCAAGTACAAGATGATTCAAAATGAAAATG
>ML855930.1:0-10766 GCA_009831015.1 Picea engelmannii | reverse complement strand
GATCAAAATTGGATGTGCCAAGTGGAATTTACGGTAACTTCCTCACAACTTGCCGATTTTTGGCCTTTCCAGGAGATCTCACTTGTATAGAATGCCCCGCACAAAATAATTGATATCCAATTCTGAAACTCGCACCCAAAATATTAAAGACTGTCCACGATCCAATGCAACCAGTCCCACTCAATTTGGATTCTCTAGGAAGAAGTTATGATTGTTTTACCTAGAACACCTTCTTGAGACTAGTCAATAGGGCTAGTCAGATACCCTATATTACACAGGGTGTATCTACAAATTTAAAATGACCCAGAAGCTGAAATTTTTACCAAAGATACAATACTAATTTCTGTAAATGGTTTCCAGTGGGAAGGGTCTGAAACATTACATAAAAAAAATTATAGCGAAAATGCCTCAATGACTCATTTCAGGATGATTCCATAACCCTATCTTGTACAGGCTGTATCTCCGAAAGTATAGGGCCTCAGGAGCTTAATTTTGAAACCAACGTACCTTTATTGGTCTACTAAATACCCTCTAGGTGGTTCCTTCTGAAACATTGTAGAAAAATAGTTATAGCGAAAATTCCACGGTGTCTCAGATGTAGCAACGAAACCCCAAGACCTTGAGCTCTAATACCATATGTTAAGAACCAAACATCAATATAACATGGAAAAACCTCAGGAAAAGTACTCAACGCCTTGAAACTGAGATAATTTCAGATAATAAGCCTCTTCGAGGGGGAACCTCCTTTTACCCCACTTAAAATTTTCAAGTACAAGATGATTCAAAATGAAAATGTCTCCTTGGTATATATAGGAGACTAGGAGGTATAATTACAAATAATGGCCTAAAGATGACATAGTTAAAATAACACTACTAATCTAAATTACAACTAATGGCCTAAAGCTAACATAAATAAAATAGCATTACTAATATAATATGCCCCAATTAAGGGGTAATGAGCCAACATTAGGGCTTAACACAGTAGTTGGTGTACTATCAGTATGTGTACTGGTAGGTTGTGTACCAGTAGCTTGTGTGCTAGTAGAGGGTGTAATAGTAGGTTGTGTACCAGGATCCACAGTGATCCATTGTTCTTTGTCTACAATAAGGTCCTCCATATTCAGCTTCCATAGCTTAAAGTTTTTTCCATTGAACTTCTCTATCTTGATTCTAGAAGAGATTTCCATTCCTCTTTCTACACTCAAACCACCACTGCAAAATCTCCCACTAAATCCAGGTTTATCACAGACCCGAGATAAACTTGATCTATCAAGACCGAGCCAAACCCTCAACAACAAAGGTGTCCCTATGAATCCAAAAACAAGCTCTGATACCACATGTAAGTTTTAAACCTGTGAAGTAAAGCAATGCATATAGATTCTTAAGAAAAACATAATTTAATCAATAGCTCATTCACATAGTACACAGAGATTTATACTGGAAACCCTCAACCAGGAAACCTTTCTTATATTCATTATATTGAATTTCACCATTCACTATACAATATATATACAATGTTTTTAGGTATTCTGTAGATACCAAAACCCTAATCCCTTAATTCGGGATTAATTTACAAAACTGCTAAAAATAGCAAAATCTGCCCAAAAAAAAAAAATTGGGGCGTTGCCCCAAACACTATGCGTAACCAAGGGGGGAATACCTACCCCCCCTGGGACCCCCCTAGGAAAGCGCCTGATGCACACAGTAAAGAAAAATCACTAGTACGAGGGATCATCAGATGCAGTTGTCATATCTGAAGCACCCACACACACACATGCAAAGAATATAACACATACCCAACATGCAGGAGAAACTTTCGAAAGGGCTATGGATATAGCATTTGCTAATGATAAAAACAAGTTTATTGTTATTTACTTAGATTATATCATTGTATATTTAGTTTTTGATGATGAACATCTTAAACATCTAAGGAAATCTTTTTAGAAATGTAGGAAGTTTGACATCTTATTGAACCCTAAGAAGTCCAATTTTGGCATGGAAGAGGGAAAGTTTCTTGGTCACGTCATTTCAAAGGAGGTAATAAATATATATCCTAGCAGAGTTGAAGGAATCCTAAAAATTGGCACACCTAGAAGCAAAAAACAAGTACAATATTTCCCTGATCTAGCTGAAATCATAAAGAATATCACTAACATGCTTAGGAAAGGAAGTGAGATAAAGTGGACTCTCAAAGCTATAAAGTCTTTTGAATTTATTTAAGTGGCATTGACCAAAGCCCTAGTGTTGGCCAGTCCAAATTTTGCAAAAGACTTTATATTGTTTTATTTTTTCTCAGAGCACATCGTAGTTGGTGTTTTGTTACAAATAGATTAACATAACTTTGAGAGGCCTATAGCCTACTATAGCAGGACATTGAGGGATTCCCCACTAAAGTATGATATCATAGAAAAGCGGGAATATGCATTGGTCAAGGCCCTAAAGGAGTTTAAATCTTATATCTTGCATTCTCATACCATTTCTTATGTGCCCAACAATTCTGTGAAGGACATTTTGACTCAACCTGATCCTGAGGTTAAAAGGGGCAAGTGTATAGTTATGTTGTTGGAATATGACCTTGATATCAAACCTACAAAGTTGATAAAGGGGCAGGGACTTGAAAAGATGATGGCACAGTCAAATTGTGAGCTCTTGGGAATTAATTTCATTACTAATTTATCAGCAGATTCAGAAGAAGAAAAGGTCCCTCGGATATCCCAAAAATTCCTTGGCTCCCCATGGTATGCTAACATTATTTATGTGTTGAGAAATTTGCAGGCTCCTCATGAATTAACTAAAACCAAGGCCAGTTTTTGAAGTTAAAAGCAACAAAGTTTTGTATTATAAACCAATATTTGTATTGGAAGGATCCAGGTGGGATCTTGTTGAGTTATTTGCTAGAGGAAGAAGTGGAAAAAACCATCAGGAAGTTTCATAAAGGTGATTGTGGAGGGAACCATTATTGGAAAACTACTGTGCACAAGATATTGAGGGTTGGGTTCTATTGGCCTAACATTTTTTCTGATGTTTACAAAGAAGTTTCAAGCTATCATGAATGTCAAATTTTAGATGGAAAGAGAAAACTGCGGCATTTTTCCTTGAAGCCCATCTTTGTTGAAACACCTTTCAAACAATGGGGCCTTGATTTCATAGGATAAATTCATCCACAGTCTTAATCTCAGCACAAGTGGATACTGACATCCATATATTACTTCACCAAGTGGATTAAAGAAGTCCCCACAAGGCAAGCCAAATATATTGTTATCATTCAGTTTTTGGAAAACAATATTTTGTCTAGATTTGGTTGTCCAATTAAAATGATTACTGACAATACAACAACAATCAAGTCCAAAAAGATGGAAAAAAATTTCAATGATTACAATATAACTCTTGGCCATTCCACAACTTATTACCCTCAAGGTAATGGGTTGGTTGAGTCATCCAATAAAATTTTGACTAGAATTATCAAAATATTGTTTCAATATAACAAAAAGGCTTGGCACAAGAAGCTTATCCATGTAGTATGGGCTGACATGATCACTACCAAAAGTTCTATTGCCATTTCACCCTTCTAGATTGTGTATGGAACATAGACAAATTTTCCTACAGAATTAGGATTTCCAGTGATGAGATTGCTACATGAGAAATATGTTGAACCAGATGCCACTCAAAGGAGGAAAAATGAACTAATCAATGTTCATCAAACAAGAGAGAAAGCCTTCAACAAATCTCAACTACACCAAGACAAGATTAAAAAGGATTTTGACAAGCATAGTAAGGAAGATGATTTCAAAGAGGGGGATTTGGTGTTGAAATGGGATGGCCGAAATGAAGGCAGAGGAAAGCATGGAAAATTTGACCATATGTGGATGGGACCTTTCAAAATTGTGGCATACCATGGGAATAATGCTTATCTACTACAGGAAAATAATGGAGATATCGTCGGAGGGGGACTTGTGAATGGAAGGTTTCTCAAGCATTATCTCGCTTAAAGAAATTTTCACCCTTTCCATTTCATTGTATATAATCATTTTTGTTTTTCAATTGAAGCAATTGAAATCAAATCAGTAGAAATTGAATCTCGAAGCAAATGCCCTAAGTTTATTCTGATTATAACTAGAGTTATGTGAACAAAGTTTTGTGAATATGTTGTTGATCGATTTAGTCACATGAGTGAAATAAATCCCAATGGGTGAGCACTTGTTCTATCATTCTTTGCTACCTCACTGGGAGGATAGCATCCCTAGTTGGAGCCCATGTTAGTCACGATTGAAATGTTTTGTGAGAAATCAAGAGTTATGAATCTAGCGGAATGATAAACTGGTTTGGAAGCCTGATAAATTAGGAAAGGGGATAAAAATGACAAGGAAAGGGATAAATATGGTGGGAGCACTAATTTGATTGGGCCCGATGCATCACGGATCATGAGATCTCAAGATCAACAATCGAGAATGATTTCGGGGGGAGAAGTTGCACGGGGGTTAATTTTGGAGAATGGGCTCGAAATTTAAACCACATTTTTCTTTCGGGGTTACATGGCATCACCAGGTGCATTTCAGGATGAAAAGCGGGTTGCCTCAAGCCACTTTCTCATGCCCCCGAAAAGTGGAAAAGTATAAAAGGGAGACCACTGTGATTCATAAATATTTCCTTTTAACCTTTTTTAAGTCAGAGTCTAGTCTGTCAGTCCATAATAGATTTGATCAATTCCTATCTAATAATATCCATAAACAACTAGTGATTTTTTTCTCTCTAAGACATTTCAAATACTACACCTATCTGTTGAGAATTTTCCTGTAAACCAACAAGAGAGAATTTCCTGAAGAAACATTTGTGTCAACTAAATGTAGAAGGATTACATTACTTATGTTCATCAATAAAGTCATGTTCAGATTTTCTAGTTTGATCTTCAATACCAGCCCACCTAGAGTTTTGAATGACATGGGGAGCTATCTACAGTGAAATCCAAAAAATAGAGTGGGGTATTGGGTACTATTCATGCACTCAAAAGTAATATGGGTTTATGGTTTTCATGAATCCCCTTACCTGTTGCCCATTTTTCTGACTCCTAGAATCTTTTCCCTTGAATTCATCAAACATATAATTATATATGAGACAGAGCTTTTCCTGAAATTGCACAAAACCTCCAACCTCAATTTCCCTTTTATCATTGGCCCCTTCATTATCAAATCCAGATCATGCTTATCTCAGGTTCAAGAAAATCTCAAAGATTTATGTTTTGCACAGCTACAGTGAAGAAGGTATGATCCACATAAAATCATATCCAAGAGAATATTTATGAACAAACATGCACCTTATGAGCATGAATAGGTTGAAGGTTTTGATAAGCTGGAAAATATATAAGTATGCATTGATATGGAGGCAATATTGCAACCAATTCAAACAAAACAAGTGGAGGCAACCCTGCAACAAAGTAAAAAACAACAAGCTTCTCATAAACTTATAATCAAAGTTCCTAAGATAAGTGTTTCTAGAAAGAGAAGCAGTTCAGAGGCCATGGGCATCAATGATTAGTAGACTACTCCTAGGAAGATGAAAGTTTCACAACTAGCACAGATTGTGGATTTAGAAGAAGAAGATCCCAGAGAACAAGTAAATATAGATATGGTGGAAAGTGGTACTAGCACTATAGAGGTTGAAAAGGAAAGTAAACTACAAAGTGAAGGTAGCTCAAGAACCTTTAGCAGCAAGAAATACATCTTTAATAAAACATCTAAGGTAGTTTATCAATATAGAGAAGATTTGGAAAAACAATATGATGTTGGCACATAATTGATCAGACCAGGGTCCTTCTCAGGTTACCAACAAAAGGTACCGTGTATTCTAGAGCATTGGCATTTTCATCTCTTCTGAAGACAAGAAGTCTCACTTGAAGCGCAACCAAGCCAGAAGGAAAGAAGAATACTAAGGTGGGTTCCCAGAACCTTCAAGATTCACCATGATCTTGCATAAGACATGCTAACTACAGAACATATCTGAACTCATATACGCATGAAATGAATATACTTAAGTTAATAAAATAATTTATACATAGAAACATCATATAGAACTAATGAAGCATAAAGAAGTATTGTAAAGATACAACCAACAATCATGGACACAAAATGACACCACATATCTCAAAATTTCGGATCCTTCTTTATATACTACCATTAGATCTTATTAGATACAACCTCAGAGATACAAATTAATTCTCTGTTATAGACCTCTAGCTCTGGACCCATGTCGCAGATCTCTATTTACCGAAAATTGCATACATATTACATTTATAGAACTAAAACCCAACTTATCACCAACAACAAGTAGAAGAACAACCTGAACCCTAAGAAACCTTTTAAAAATGAATACATCTCATATATATAAGATGATTAGGGTCTTCTAGATTTGGGTTCACATGCTTTCTTGTTATGTTGCAACTGCTTTTTCCTTCCTGGCATTGCATTGTCCTTTTCCACAACTGATTTTTGTTACTTTTCCTTGCTCTGTTTTCCGTATTCTTTTGTAGCTTGCACAACTCGTGCTAAACCAAAAATGGGACTATAGTCCTTCTTGCATAGCTTCTAATCCAAAAACAAAGGGTCAAACAGGCTCCGACCACAAGCCTTGACTCACCCTTGAGTCAAGTACTTGGATCTTTCACAACTTCTAGGAGTAACTGTCGCTTTCCCTTGTCCTCCTTTTCTTCTTTACTTTCCTCTTCTGATTGTGATTTTTCTTTCTCTGCCTCTTCAAATGAAGGGCCCAACTCTAGGCCCAACTCCAAGGCCTACTTCTTAACTTCTTGAAATCTTCCAACTTTATCCTTCCATTTCTTGGAAAGGAGTGAGGCCTCGACAATGAACTGTTGGGTCACATATGTGATACATTTCTTGGGCTTAGATGCAACCAAATAGTTCCATTTAGAGTCTATTGTTGCATCGACCTAATGCATTTGAATGTATATTTTATGAATGATAGTTCAAAAGTCACAAAGCTCTTTCTTGGCTACAGATTATGCCTCAAAAAGAGTGTTCGTCACATTGTCCGCTTACTGAATTTGATTGAACTTTTTTTGTTGCTCCAATAGATCCATAGTAGTCACAACTTATTCATTTAGCAACTGGATTCTAACATGCACGTATTCTAGAGTCTGGTTGTGCCTAGCAATGATTCCCATCCAATCATTGACTTCTTTGAATATCTGTGTGCACTCAGTTGTGCGCTTGTGTAGTGTTTCTCAGGCATTCTTTCTTTCTAGGACTATTTTTTGCATCTTCTCCTGCAACGTCTGAGGTTGTTGTTGTGCTTCTTCCTGAATCTGTCAAAACTTCACTTCCACATTCTCCATGTGAATGGCCAATTGTGACCATGCTCCTTGTAGATTTCAATCTGATGCTTTGAATCTCCTACATCACTGGCTTCCAGTAGTTGGGGTGCGACCTTCCATATCTCTGGTCAAGCTTCAACAAGCCTCTTCTGAACTCTTTCTAGTTTGTGCTCCACCTGGATCTTGGCATGTGCTTCCTATTTTCTACACCCTTGTGCAAGGAGCGCTTCCTCCATTACAAACTCTATAGACCTTCTGGCCTGCAGGATCCTCTGCTCCAGTTGATCATTTGAGCATCTGATCATTTCAACTAGGTTTGTTTTTGGCCACTGTACAAGGTCAACGGATCAAGGGATGGCATCCCTAGGTGGTTGGACCTACAGTGGGAGTCCATTGGTCATTGAATATTTTAAGGAAGTCTCTACCTCCTCCTCTCTTGTGGATGGTTTTGGCACAAGCCTCAACCTCAATGCTGATGGAATGAGTGTTAGAATGCCTATTCTGGCTAGGTAGAGTTGCAGCAACTATGTGCACTACTCAAGGTTTTGGAGAACTAGCTCCATATGCTCCTAAATTGATGTTGTGCTTTTCCCTGAAGTTGGCTTTGGTTCCTTCTAAACCTCTAGTAGTTACTCCTCTTTATGTGACTCCTCTTCTAGAGTTTCTCTTCCTATGGCACCCTCAAACTTGGTCGATGAGGAAGTGTGTTGGGGAATTTGGACTTGTGGCTTCTCCACCATTTGAATCTTCATTGAGGATGGAGTGTCCTTATGTTGCACAAAAGGTATAATCTGTTAGTCCTGGGCTTCAGGATTTAGACCAGTTAGTTGCAGTCTCTGCTTAGGTACTTCTAGATTTGGACCAAGGAGTTATGGTCTCTACTCAGGTAACTCTGGGTTTGGACCAAGGATTTCTAGCCTCTGGTTGAGTATTTTTGGGGGATTGAGCTGCATGGGTTCTGGATAAGTGGTTTTGGGTGGAATGTCGATTTCTGGGGAAGGCCACTGAGGTTGTGGTGGCGATGGAGGGTGATCAGTGATGATGGTGGATAGATGGGTGTCAGGCTCAGGGTCGTCTTGAATATGTATGATGGGGGTTGCTCAAACCACTGAGTGAGGGCAAGGCATGGTGGATGAGATGGGTTGGGGGTTCATAACTTTCCTTGATGAGAACCTCATCCTAGTTTTCTTGGCTACAAGCATTGTGATGTATGCAGCACTAAGAATTTCATTGACATCCTTACCTATCAACATTGCTTGCTCTAGCAGTTGCTAGAACATCAACTGTTAAGAACCAAACATCAATATAGCATAGAAAAACCTCAGGAAAAGTACTCAATGCCTTGAAAAAGAGATAATTTCAAATAATAAGACTCTTCAAGGGGGCAACCTCCTTTTACCCCACTTAAATGTTCAAGTACAAGATCATTCAAAATGAAAATGTCTCCTTGGTATATATAGGAGTCTAGGAGGTATAATTACAACTAATGGCCTAAAGCCGACATAAATAAAATAACATTACTAATATAATAAGCCCCAATTAAGGGGTAATGAGCCAATATTAGGGCTTAACATGCCCCTCCCCTTGAGACAAGTGTTTTCCGCAATGCTTGAGTAACTATGGATGCTTCTGTATAAAAGACTCATCTTCCCAAGTGGAATCTTCAGCCAATAGTTTCCTCCATTTAATGAGATACACTGAAATGGATCTATTCCTCAGCTGGCGAATTCTTGTGTCAGTGATGGCTTCAGGCTCCAATATGATTTTTCCTTCCTCGTCAAGTTCTGGAAATATAGTTCGAACTGGGATCTTGTCACCTATAACCTTCTTTAAGCATGAAACATGGAAAACTAGGTGTACTCATGAAGATGTAGGCAACTCCAATTTGTATTCCATAGTACCAATCTTTTGCAACACCTTATAAGGTCCATAGTACTTCGGTGATAATTTATTATCCTTCTTGGCTTGCTTGAGGGACATCTGTTTGTATGGTTGTAGTCTTAAAAACACCCAATCCCCTAATTCAAAACTTCTTTCACTACGACGTTGATCTGCTTGTTGTTTCATGAGATTTTGTGCCATGGTCAGGTTGTCCCTTAAGATTTGCATAATTTGTTGTTGATTCTCAATGTGATCATCCACTGCTTGAACCTTGGATTTTCCTTTTAGAGAAGAAGTGATGGAAGGAGGGTGGTATCCATAAAGTTCCATAAATGGTGTCATTTTTGTTGAAGTGTGAAAGGAAGTGTTATACCACCATTCTGCCAAGGGTAACCATTTGAACCATTGTGTTTGTTTATCAGAGACAAAGCAACGAAGGTAGCCTTCCATACATTTGTTCACTATCTCAATTTTTCCATCAAATTGAGGATGATAGGATGAGCTATAAGCCAATTGAGTACCCAAACAAGAAAATAATTCAGTCCAAAAATGTCCAGTGAATATGGCATCTCTGTCACTTACAATAATCTTTGGGTTGCCATGTAGCTTTTGAACTGTCTCCATGAATGCGGTGGCAACTGTACTAGATTTGAAGGGATGAGAGAGTGCACAAAAGTGTGCATACTTGGTCAGTCTATCAACAATCCCCATTATGACACTCTTTCCTTCAGACTTTGGTAACCCTGTGATGAAATCCATGGAAACCTCCTCCCAGCGCTGACTTGGGATGGATAATGGTTGTAAAAGACCTGGATTCTTAATTGTTTCCACCTTATTTTGTTGGCAAACCACACATTCTACCAGAAACCTTTGAACATTAGTTTTAAGGCCATCCCAAAAAAAATCCTTCTTGACTCTATGGTAGGTTTTAAAAAATTCTGAGTGCCCTCCTACCGGAGAGGTGTGCGATTCCAATAGTACCTTTCATTTGATTTGGGAACATAAATATAAGTGATATTTGTACCATAGTGAATCATTTTTCCATGTAAATGTATCTGATGCACTGGAATCCTATTGCAACCTTTGAATGAGATTCTACACATTTTCGTCATTTTTCCATTCATCCCTTGCTTCTATTATCCAATCGGGTTGGATGATCGAGATAGCACAAAGAAAGGCCTCAACATCTTCATCCTTTCTTGAGAGTGCATCTGCCACAACAATTTGCTTCCCCTTTTTATAGACAATTTCAAAATCATAGCCCAATATCTTAGTTACCCATTTTTGTTGTTCTTCTAAAGATAGTCTTTGCTCCAAGAAGTATTTAAGACTATCATGAACTATTTTGACCTTGAAGTGCCTACCTATTAGGTAAGGATGACATTTCTTCAATGCATGTAGTATTTCAATCATTTCCATCTCATAAATGGGTTTGTGTAAGTCCCTTCCCTTGAGTGGTCGACTTTCAAAATCCAGGGGCCTTCCTTCTTGCATTAGGACAACACCAATTCCATTTCCCGAGGCATCACATTCCACAATAAAGGTTTTTGTGAAGTATGGA